>BCLG01000604.1:95730-114161 GCA_001602295.1 Zoysia matrella | reverse complement strand
GGGTGCGGGCGGAACGGCGGCGGGAGCGGGCGCGGCGCGGCGCCGCGGCCGGCCATGTTGGACTGCCCCGCGAGGACGAAGAGGAGCTTGGGGCGGCCGGCGTACGGCGACGCCGGGAAGGGGAGGAGGAGGGAGGCGAGGGAGAGGCGGGCGGCGAAGGGCGGCGCCAGGAGGAGGAAGGAGAGCAACGCTGCCGCGCCCAGCGCGGCCAGCAGCAGCACCGGGCGCCGCGCCGCCAGCTTCATGGTGGCGCCGACGGCGACGGCGAGTGGTGAGTTCTTGGGGTCAGGTGAGGCAGGCGCCGTGAGATCAGGGCCCGTTCGTTTTTGGAAGGGAAGCAACGAAACCTTCCGCCATGGCTGAGAGAGTGCGGCAGAAGAGCGGTGGTTGGGTTGACCGTTCGAACCGTGGAAATCGTCTACGGTTTTTATGAAAATAAAAAAGATAACTCAAAAACTTGCCTAAATTTAAAAATTTTAAATATGAACAAAATCTTATCAAAATTGTATAGTTAATCGGTCATTTTTTCGGTTTATTGATCTGTTTTATTACTTTTGTAACTTTTAAATTTCAAAAACTATGAATTTTACTGGTTTATCCCCTCATTTTTATCGGTTTTACCATCCGATTCATATGGACAAAACAATATGATACCACTTCGATGAATGTAATTTTGTTGCAGAACTCAATAAATAGAAATATTGCTAGGTTTGACCTCAGTATTAAGTCCATCACCCCACACAAGTTTCTCTCCATTGATGGCTCAGGATTCATAAAAATGATAATTTTTTAATTATCTTGAACTAAAGTTGCGTGAACGATGGCACAAATCAACGTGGAAAGAAGGATGGAGTACACAACGAAGCAAAACTCATCCTTAGCCCAGGGTTTGGAAGTCCATATTGTTCTTGTATATGCTACATTGATCCATGTTGGGATGTTTCTGCATCTTTGTGTTCATCAAATATAGCACAAAATTCAGACAATGCATAGTGTCTTACGTCATAGCTGAAAGGCTGTGCGCCTGAAGAACAGCATGGTAGGAAGTAGGAACAACAAGGACAATCAAAATTTTTTGCCAGTTACTTTGTTGATTGTTAGTTGGACTTGAATAACTACTAATTACATATTTATACTTTTATATATTAGCTGGTTGGTTCAAAACTGCTAAGCGCCATCTCTGGAATATACGTGAAGGCAAGAACAAACTGTATCAATCCCATTCATTGGGTGCGTTCGTTTCTGCTTCTTGTAGCGTATTTTTTGCTGATGCTGTAGCTGCACAGCGGTTCGAAAGTCGTGTAAGACTCTGTTTCTGCTTCGTGTATGACTTTTAAATTCATCAAAAGAACTACTTTTATAATATATATAATTTATATTGTTAAAATTAATAAAATTTATCAAAATCATTTGTCAAAATCATAGTTAATAAAAGCTAAAAATAAGGTTCTATCGGTACGGAGGGAGCACTACCTACCAAGTTCCTAATTCCATCTTTTCCTATGGTTCTACGAACTTGAACCTATAGGCCTCCTTTGTCCATGCTTAAACAGGAGTAAAAAAGAACAGACTGACCTGAGCCCTGCAATGACAGAGCTTCCTTGGGCTATCAACTGAGCATGAGTTGCAGTGATAGTACTCAACAGAAGATTCAGAAGAGGTAACCACGATTGTGATCGATCACCTGACTTCACAAGTCGATCGTGGTGAATTCGCACACGGCTTTGACAGTTTGTTTCGAAACGAACGAACGAAACAAATTGATACAACACTTGGATGAATCCATGAACAGAACTTTTGCTGCATTACTCAATAAACAGAAATATTGCTAGATTTTGGCCTCGCTACTGAGTTCATCACCCCTTTTGAGGAACTCAAGTCATATAGAGTACGTATGACCAGTGGTATTTGTGTAAAGGAAAAAAAAAAAAAGTCCAGTGGCGATACACAAGGCTCTATGATTGGCAATCACGTCGAGCATGCTACCAACCTTGCCACTACGAAGCAAAAATGATGAAAGTTACAACAACCAACGAACTACTGTGCGTACGCTGTAGAACTCACGGCAGGTAGTGCGTGAGCGCGTACGCGACGGTGAACCCGTAGAAGAGCAGCCCGGCGACGACGAGCGCGGAGAGCGCGAGCGTGGCGCCGACCGCGAGCGGGATCCCGCACGACACGATGCCGAACTTGAGCTGGATGGCGTCCACCATGGACAACAACAGGAAGAACGTGCCCATGATGGAGCAGGCCGCGGCGAGCAGCATCATGGGCTGCGCGTACCTGAGGACCGCGCGTCTCCGCTCCCGGGGCGCGGCGGCGCGCCAGGCGGGCATCTCCTCGCAGTCGTCCGACGGCGCCGGTTTACTTTCCCCGTCGGCGTAGAACTCGTCGGCGGCGAGCAGCGTGACGGCGAGCTTCATGCCCTGCGCGACCAGGCTGGACAGGAGGTAGAACCCGAAGGAGAGGATCTCGAACAGGAAGAAGCTGCGCGCGATGTCGTCGCCCGCCACGCAGTTCCGCGGGATCGCGGCGGACGGCGTGATCGTCCCCGTGATGCCGATGAACACGGCCACCGTGAAGAAGGTGTTCGCGGATACGATCCCCTCCAAAGCCTTCACCGCCACGTCCGGGTTCCGCCGGCGCACCGTCGGCATGGGTGGTGGTAGTACTGGTACCGCCGGTCTGTTTTTCTGCTCTCTGGGAGGTGGCGGCGGACTGGAGAAGGGGGAGTGTACGAGTGTGTCTAGCTTGGCAGTGAGTGAGGGAGTGAGGTTGCAAGCGTTGCAAGTCTTTTCAATTGGAACAAGGCTGTTCATCTAGTATATTCTGTGGAGGTTTAACTACCCCGAATGATTCTGCACGCCCATAAACATTACGTTTCCTTAAACTACTGTGTATGGTAGTACTACTACTCGCTAACCTAAGTCAAACCCAAAATGAGCAGCTGCTAAATTTGTACCAGCAAAAATAAAATATTTCACGAAACTTGATCCATACTTAAAGACGCTCCCCATGGTATCTTGAACTCTGGGCTGGGCAAGCTCTCGATGGAAAGGGCGCAGATGATCCATTGAGAGGCTCTCGATCGAAAAGGCGCAGATGAACCATTCAGAGGTCCATCTGATCGGCGTCTGGATAGCGGCGTGCCAACCACCGGTGGTTGCTTCGTCTCCAGCGGCGTCTCGTTTCCTTCATCTGATGGAACGAATTATCACTTGGGATTGGGGATGCAGGGTATGGATGGGACGACAACAAACGGCCGCCACTAGACGCATGATTGATTGCCCAACCCCAGCAAGGCACCTCTTGTATTCTAGTAAGTACAAATTAGTTACACCAATGTGCCTATTATGGTTAACTACAATCATCGTAACATCTCTCTTTTGTATGACATGCCAAATGATGGGAAACAAACATTGGGTCAGTTACAATTTGACTACCGGGGAGAATTTACTGAGTTAGGCATCAGTTTCTTGATAGATGCAAGTACCAAGCTCTATGAAGATACTATACAATTAAATCTGCGAAGGCTGAGGTCTGTTTACAGCATATATACACAAGAAACAACAGTTTGTTGCCGGATGACATTCCCATTTCTGTACCATAGTATCAGCAAGAGTACAAGACCAGCAGAATAGATTAATTATCTGAGCTTTTTAGGCGTGATTCACAGTTTTTAGAACAAATCCATGCACATTGATGAGGTGGTTCAGGATATCAACAGAGCTAGATTCAGTGACTTATCCATTCAGTCATTTTTCTGACACCTGGGACCAACACAAATTAGGTGCTTTCGATAGTAGAACGTACCCAGAAACTCTTCAGCAGCTGGTGCAATGTTGCAAAGGAAAATGTGGAGGCATGGACATTAATTATGTAGGGGAGCAAGCAAATAATACTTCAAAGAAGTCATAGTTCGTGTTCAGGCTATGTAAATTAAGCTCAGGGCAAAGACAAAACAGAGTGCATTCCAGACAACCTATTCCAGGATGTCCTCATCGATCTCAATCGGAATGATCTCCCCGTCATCGAACTGGTCTTTCCTCGGAGGCGCTGGAGGGGCGTAGAGCCGTGGTGGGCCAGTTCCCTTCTTCTTGTTCCGTGGCCTCGCCTATCAGATATCTATGTAAGGAATAACCAAAGCAGAAGACAAGAAACAGGGATCGTGATAAGAGGGCTCACATTGCCATATGAATGGTTGAACCTTTTGCCCCTCTTAGTCTTCTTGTCCCCTCTGCCACAGTACACTGAGTGATGGCAGCAAAAGGAATTTGAGGTCAAACAGCTGGTCTTAGCTAAAAAAAGACAAACTCTTTTGGGGCAATTGTATTTTTACCCTTACGTTAAAGCTCAATTGTGATTTTACCCTCATTTTTTAGGGTTTGTGATTTTGCCCTTGGTTTTCAAAAGTGAAGGTGGAATATAGCCCTACTCCGTTAAAACAACTTAACGGTGTTACATATGACATCTAAAAGACAAAATACCCTTGATTTACCCCTGTTTTTTGGGAGATTATAATTTTACCCTATTTTGTGTGAACACTAATAATATTTCGGCATAATATTCAAAAGTATTTTGTCAATATTTGGACTATTTTTGGTATATTTGATAAATTTCAGTATAATTTATATAAATTTTCATGAATGTTTGAGTTATGGATGAGAACAGAGGGAGTGAGGGATACAAAGATCATTTGCTATTTATTTGATTTTTTTCTTATTTTATTTAATTATTTTTTTGGACTGTGGTAAAAGTAGGGGTAAACGGACTATTTATTTTCAAATAGTAGAGGTAAAATTACAAACCCTAAAAAAAGGGTAAAATCACAGTTGAGCTCTAAAGTAGAAGTAAAAACACAATTGTCCCGACTCTTTTATACTACACATGTATGTTTGATTTCTGTTCTGAAATTCATTATTGCCATTGGGAAATTCAACTTGTTGACAGTAATCCTAAATTGTCCCCAATCACCTCATAAGCATCATTATAAATTGTAGTAGAAAAACCTTGTAAACACATTGTGTAGAGGTATCCTATCAAATAATCGAAGTATACTCCATGCTTACTGTGGTATGTTTACTCGACGGCTTATAATTTTGAGGAAACTAATATCTAACGCGTGAAAACATTGGCTCACTCAACCCCGCCGCCCACGCTTGAGATGATTAAAACAGCACGTTCAAAAACTAACTCCATCAGCTTTTGTGACTCAGTCATCGTAGAACACCAATTCGTCCCCAGCGAAAATATTATCTACAATTAGAGGAGAGGACAACCAGGGGAAGCGAGCAGTGTTGTTACCGTGAAGCACAGGTGCGGGCGCCGCCGCGAGCGCGGTGGCGAGTGTGGCGTTGCCGCGGGTGCGGGGGGACCCAGCGGCGCTAAGCGCGAAGGAAGAAGTGTTGGTGAACGAGGCGCAGACGGCGCCGTGGTGGTGTGAGGGGAGTGCTACGGTTGCGGCCGAGGAGGACCTGGCCATGCCCTGGACGGCGAGGAGCGCCATGGTGTGGTGGCGACCGAGCAGCACGGAGGGAGACGAGTGAGTGCGCTGCAACGGGTGGGGTGGGTGGGGATCAGGTCGGATAATGGGATTATTGTAGCCTATGGATATTGGGCCGACGCCCGCTGAGAGGCCCATCATTTATATTATCAAGGCCGGGCCGGGCCGGGCCGGGCCATTAGAAATCCACAATGAATTGGAAATTGCGGCAGTTCCACAGTTCCTCTGTTTCTTTTACTACTTGAGTTCCAGCGTGTCTCGGTCGTTCCACTTGGAGTTATACGAGAAAGGTCGAACGACTGATATTGGCCCGTTAGATTCCAAAACAGTCTCATTTGGAATGGTCAAAATCAGAGATTTCAAAACACTTTCTCATTGGGAATGGTCAAAATCAGATATTTCAAAACATTGTCTCATTCGGAAGTATCAAAATCAATCCATCTTACTACTCATTTGCACTCCTTGCCGTATACGTAACAAAACCGTAATGTATCAGTGTTGAAAACGGATAGAAATGATGATGGATTTGAGGGAGAGATTCAAATTATACTCTAACCGAACACATATATTAAAAAGATAGATTAGATAAACAGAAGCTTGATCCAACAAAGGTTTGAGTGACCAGATATGAAATCACTAAATCCACACCCAAAGCAATGCGGCCAGGGCAAGCTTCATCAACTGATTAGTTTGGATTTCTGAATTGAACCTGGCCTTTTTTTTTTACCCTTCGAAATAAGACCAAATTCATCCATATGTATAAAATAAACAAAGTAAAATATCGATCTGGTGCACCCCCACTACAAAAGTTTCATATAATTGTAGGTTAGAATTCAGTTCAAACACATAACTAAAGCACATGCAGTTAAATCGCTACTCTTAAAAGCACAGTTTTTCTTTTCTACATACATATGATAAAATATCTCAATAGAACATGCACCCAGAGTTATCTCATCTTACAAATTTGACGAATGAAATCTCTCAACAAACATCCTTTACAAATCTAACAGATGAGCTCTTTCAGATATCTAAATTCTGGACCCACACTGGAGCATTGTTAGTTAACAAAATACAATTATCCGAAACAAATATATGAGATCTAAAGAAAGTTGTTGGAAAACAAAACAAATTTATTTTAATATTAATATATTATTTTTAAGTTAATATTTTTTCACCAAAGGAAGTTCATGACTACTAGATAATCCAATCGTGCTAAAAATGTGCCATGCATTGTGAGTTCCTCCCGGCCAGATGTTATTATATCTATTCTCTATCTTTATCTTTATCTTTACTCTTTAAAAACTCCATTTAGTTTCTTCCTAAGTACACCCAACAAATTATTCCCACTAAAGAAGGATAAAATGCATACAAAATATTGCTTCTTATAAATCCAAGGGACCATATCTCCTCTCATATGTTTCACTCAAATCCTACTGTTTATCACACTGAGATCTCACACCCAGCACCTGACTCACTTGGTCACCCCTCCCTGCCTTCTCATGCCTCCTTTAAAACACAAGATTTTCGCAGAAATTTTACATGAATTAATTCAATTTTAAAAAAAAATATACAGAAATCAAGAAAAAAAATTTGTTCCAAAGAGGATCTAAGTTTTTTTTTTTAAAAAAAATACGCATGCTTCCCTTCCCTCATGCAAATAAAAAAAACAACCCCAAACCCTACGCAACTAGCTCCCAAACCAAAGCACTGCTTATAGCATTTGGCTTTTGCCGGTGTGCTTCAAACTTACAAATTTTACAAAATATATAGAAATTTTAATTCAATTTCATAGAAAAATATAGAAAACAAAAAAATCCACATTTCTACAAGGGACTTAGCCCCATTTGGAACGCATGAATTATTCTCATTTCTATATATTTTTCTGTAAAAGTGAAATTAATTTCTTTAAAATTTCTGTAAGATTTCTATCAAATTCATGTGTGCCAAACGAAAAGATCTTCTGTAACACAAATTTCATAGCAATAATTAAATTTCAAAGAAAATAGAAAAAAAAATGCTTCATCGAAAAGGAGGACTTAATCGCTTTTCATAGCTAATTTATGCTGAAGAACGAGAAACTTTAAATTTTATATAATATTTTTTTAAGTTGATATGTTTTTTTAGACCGTAACTTAGCACGAGTATCAGGACGTTAGCACGTGTATCGAAACTAGTTAACTTGGTAGATTAGAGAACCGGTAACAATAACGAGTTGTTTAATCGCTCTGATGGAAAATTTTGTGGCAATCAGCAAGAGCCGTGCGCGTGCATGGTCTAACTGTGATTTTCTGTCCGTCAACATTGTCTGCTGGTATAAGATTACTGGACTACTCGGGAATTATGCTCAAAATTTCAGATATCATTTTACTCCATCTGTTTTTAAATTGAGGTCGCTGACTTCTAACTTTGATCATTCCTCTTATTCAAAAAATTACTTTGAATGTAAAAAATTTTAAATTGTAATTCGAATATCTCTAACGCTAAATCAAATTATAACAAAAAATATAATATTTATTAAATTTTTTTAATAAAACGAATAATCAAAGTTGAAATTTGAAGTCAACGATGACAACAATTAAAAAATAAAGAGAGTAGATAATTGAGCTAAGAAATAATTTAGTATGTTATTCGGACTTTATCTTGAGTAAGAGCAACTTGAACTTTTTTATCTAAAAATTGAAGAGTCACCTATCGAGAATATGTCTTGAGTAAGAGCAATTTGAACTTTATCTTGAGTAAAATTTGTTTTTGGAAGAAAAGTCTCTATCGAGAATATTTGTCTGCGGCTGGATCAACAGCTGACAAGTTTGTTTGAGTATCCAGCATTCCGACGGCTGACAAAACAGAGTTGACCCGTCAGCGAACAGAGGAAGAAGACGCGCAACGGCGCAATTAACGGCAGCGATAAAAGCGTCTCCGCACTGCTCATCGACTCGTCACTCATCCCACCCCCGCACAAACATGGCGTCAAATCAAACATGGCGCGCCCAGCTCGGAAGCTCTGTGCAGCGCGCCAGCTCGCCCTCGCCCTGCTGCTCTGCGCGGCATCGACCGTCATCGCCGCTGTCTCTGCAGCCGGCGACGATGTGGTCACCTACAGCGTCCCGGCGTTCAACGCGACGACGGCCGACTTCGTGGCGTTCAGCAACACGACGTTCCAAATGTCCACCGCGCTCCTCTTCGACCCCAACTCCCCCCTCCCCGTGTCCGAGGGGTTCGTGATCCTCCGGAAAGCCGTCGAACTATGGCGCCGCGCCCCTGGGGGCCGGTGGGGGTGCCGCTGGGGTCCCGGAGACTGTCCTCGAGGCGTCCTTCAACACCAGCTTCACTGTGGTCGCTGGCACCGCACCCGTCTCGTTCGTCGTCCGGCCGAGGTAAAACCAACAGGGCGGTTTCCACGGCGCCGCCAACGCCACCTACGCGAAGTCATCCGGCGGGCCTGTTCCGACCAACGCGATGGCGGAAGGCCTCGCGGTCGTCTCGGTCGACGCGGTGCGGTCGTACGGCCCGGACGTCCCAACCGCCGGCCTCAACGTCACCGTCACACCCCGCCGCGCGGTGTCGGTGTGGGTCGAGTACTGCGCCGCCACCGCCGACGCACACCGCCTGTCCGTGTACGTCGCGGGCGCTCATGAGGCGAGGCCGGCAAACGCGCTTCTCCAGACGCCGCTCGGGGCGGACGGGCGCTGGACCACCGAGACCGCGACCGTGGGATTCTTCGCGGGAGCTATCCGTGACGTCATCGCCGGCGTCCGGGACTGGGAGCTGACGGTGGATAGGTTCCCGGACGACTGGGGGAAGAAGGGCACGGGGTGGTGGGTGATACTGCTCGCCGTGCTAGGGTCTGTTGTTGGCGCAACGGCCATCGTCTCCGCTGTGGTGTGCTGCTTTCGGACCTGGCGCCGAAGCCAGCAGCGCAACATGGACACGCCCAAGATATAGCATGACCACGCCGTATATATAGGCTGGCACGTACTGGCTAGGCCGTTCATGTATGTCATATAAATACTCCATTCGTTTCTAAATTTATGTCACAGTTTACTTTTAACATAAACTGATCATTCATTTTATTTTATTAATATGAGAAATTTTGTATATTTTATTATAATTTGCTTTATTATCGAAGGTGTTTGATTTGCTTTATTATCAAAAGTGTTTGAAATATGAATTATAATTTTACATATTTGAAATATTTATTTGAATAAAATAAATCGTCAAAAATGATATTAGAAGTCAATAACGACATCAGTATATGAATTAATGGACTATAAATTTGGCACAAGTTTGATTTTTTTCCCTTGACGTTTCCAACAGCTTTGAGTAGATTATGGAAGCAGTTAAATGACCAGGGGTAGAGACAGGGTGATGCGAGCTTCGGTCCGATCTTTTGATGGAGATGATAATCACAATTGGTGGACGAAAGCGACTTTCACGGCCCGACTAAAACTGTCCACAACATTGCGCTTGATAGCGACCGATACACCGATTCATAATGGTGAGCGCGAACTTATGTAGGGCAATCAATCGACCACAAGGGCACTCGTCCTGCAAGCAATCATATAACAAGCAAAAACGAGATGAACAAGCACTGAATTGCTAGATAAAAATATAAGTTCAATCTAAAAACACAAAAGATGAGGTTATGATGGCAAGAAGATAGGTGGTCTAGCTGCAAACGAAGTAGCTGCGGCTAAACTTTAATCTATCAAAACTCAAGTGTTCTTGGTGACGGCTGAGGTATTAACCTCAAATCTTAGGATGCGTCTTTAATGGGCTTAACTCGGTACACAGATCAACAACTCAAGTTGGGATGATGCAGCACTTTCTGTAACAAAATATTGATTAACATTGACTCCAATGTTGTATGAAGGTGAGGTTGGATCCGTTGAAAAGTAGACTTGATAAGCTTTCAAAAAGTACTTGAACGCCTAAAATAGAGCCCGTATAAAGTTGTGGCAAGTATTAGAAGTTGGTACTGTTCTGCGATCCGAATCCAGTCTACGCGACCCTATCTCTGAGTTGGTTTTCTCTTTGGTTCCTAAGCAACACAAGAGTACATGAATTTTTACGGTCTAAATAAGTTAAACATGAGCTTAGGAGCAAACTTATTTGATGATTAAGTTGATGTGCAAGGGTAAGACTTATAGGACCTGTAGGTGTAGGGGAGGAGGACGTATCGTATCATCATCATTCTTTTCCACTTGAATTAGAGTCGTCGTCGACTCAAGTTCAGATTGCAAAACCAGCCATTCTACCATGCCTTTCTAAAATCATAAAAAGTGGAGGTCACAAAGGTATGTATGTGATCTCATAATCCTCTTTTTCTTTATGGCAAGCCGCTTGATCTAGTTTTAGGCAACATTGCTTTTTATCATTTTGGGATGAGTGGTACTAAACACGTAACTAGGTCACGACAACAAATTATCCTATTTTATGAGCTGCTCCTGTTGATAGAGTAGAAAACTAGAGAAACTTTGCAAGTCATTGTTAGCATTAGTCCATGTCATTATTGTTGGTTCCTGTTTTTGCATTTAAAAGAGATATTTCAGATTAGTATATATGAATGCTCTAGGTACTTAAAAAATCTTCAAGATCATCATATTTACCAATTGCATGAAAAATAAAGTTGTCAAAATATTGCGAACTATAATTCTGAGATAATTTTTTTTCCAAATAATTCAGTTTACAAGGAGCATCAAATCCAATATAACCTAAAATAGTCAAAAAAAAGGTATGACCTCCAACTTTTTGCCATTAATATCAGTGCAATAAAAAGACCTATCCTCAACAAGCATGTTCTAAAAAGCAACATTTCGATCTCTATGCACTATTTGTGTTTTTGAGATTAAAGAAATAAGCTCACTCAAATCGTTACAATCAAAAGATAAATGTGCATGATGAGACAAAGTATAAGTCATTGTAGGCTCTTTTAAGCATTGCAAAATAGTAATATAAACAGTAGGCAATTGCAATTCAGCATAAGCAGCATAAGAATATTTAGATTTGGTGAGGGACTCACAATGTGTATCATTTTTCTTACTCTCCTTTATTATAGTTGGTGCCGCACAAACAATATTGTCCATATCTTTTACTTCATCAAGTATCTTAATGTCCTGTTCAGACTTTTTCTCACTCTCTTCAAAGATGTTAGGCACAGGAAAAAAACAAAAGCATGGTCTCTTTTTAGTTGTGCTGTTATAGTAAAAGATAAAATATCATATAACTCTTTTTTATCATATTTTTTTGTGATAAAAGCATATCAGCAATTATGAGACGAAGGAAGTAAAAGAAATAAAATATCGGTCAGGTGAACCCCCACTGCATATAGGAAGATAAGTTTCATATAATTATAGGTCAGAGTTCAGTTCAAACACATGATTAAAGCAAATGTAGTTAATTACTCCAGCTTAGTGGACGATAGTTTTATTTTAATCGCTCAGATGGAAATTCATGGCAATCATCTGCAAGAGCCGTGCACGGTCTAACTGTGATTATTCGTCCGTCAACATTGTCTGCTGGTAGAAGATTACTACTGGACGACCTTGGAATTGTGCTTGAAATTTCAGATAAAAGAGATTTCTTTTTGTTGTGAATTTAGGATGAATAAAAAATAGTTTTTAGGATGTTATTGTGATAGTAAATTGGACTTTATCTAAAAAAATGAAGAGTGAACCTATGGAAGATGTAATTAAATCACATGTAGTACTATTGTTTTTGGAAGACAAGTCTCCACCGAAATTTTTTGTCTGCAACTGGGGTATTTGTACTTTTAAATTCTTTATAAAAATAATTTTATAAAATATATTTTATATTTATTAAAAATAATTTATATTTATAAAAATCATTGATAAAAAGAAATTTGACTAAACCCAGTTGAACAATTGGACTTTCTGAGTATTCAGCATTGGACGGCTGACAAAACAGAGTTGACTCAACGAGCAAAGGAAGAAGACGCACAACGGCGCAAACAACCGCAGCTATAAAAGCGTCTCCACAGCTTCTCCGCTAATCGACTCATCCCACCCACGCACAAACATCGCGTCAAATCAAACATGGCGCCCTCAGCTCACAAGCTCTGTGCTGCAGCGCACGCCCTTGCCCTCCTGCTCTGCGCGGCGTCAACCGTCATCGCTGCGGCCACGGGCGACGGCGTGGTCACCTACAGCGTCCCGGCGTTCAACGCGACGACGGCGGCCGACTTCGTGGCGTTCACCAACACGGCCATCCTCACGTCCACGGCCCTCCTCTTCGACCCCAACTCCCCCGACCCCGTGTTCAACGCCTCCGATGGGTTCCTGGTACTCCCAGACGCCGTCGAACTCTGGCGCCGCGCCCCTGGCGGCGGTGGGGTCCCCGAGACTGTCCTCGAGGCGTCCTTCAACACCAGCTTCACGGTGCTCGCCGGCGCCGCGCCCGTCTCCTTCGTCGTCCTGAAAGACACGTACCCGACGTTCAACCAACGGAGCGGTTTCCGCGGCGCCGCCAACGCCACCTACGCGAAGTCACCCGGCGGGCCTGTTCCGACCAACGCGACGGCGGAAGGCCTCGCCGTCGTCTCGGTCGACGCGGTGCGGTCGTACGGCCCGGACGTCCCGACGGCCGGCCTCAACGTCACCGTCACGCCCCGCCGCGCGGTATCAGTGTGGGTCGAGTACCGCGCCGCCGCCGCCAAAGCCGCGCACCGCCTGTCCGTGTACGTCGCGGGCGCTGGCGAGGCGAGGCCGGAGAACGCGCTTCTCCAGACGCCGCTCGGGGCGGAAGGGCGCTGGACCACCGAGACCGCGTCCGTGGGATTCTTCGCGGGAGCTATCCGTGACGTCATCGCCGGCGTCCGGGACTGGGAGCTGACGGTGGATAGGCTCCCGGACCCGAACGACGGGGAGAAGAAGGGCGCGGCGTGGTGGGTGATACTGCTTGCGGTGATAGGGTCTGTCCTGTTGTAGGTGCTACTTTCGGACCAGGCGCCGAAGCTAGCGGCGCAACATTGAAACGCCCAAGATATAGCATTACCACGCCGTATATATAGGCTGGCACGTACTAGCTAGGCCGGTCATGCATATCCATTCGTTCCTAATTGATATCGCTATTTTTAATATAAATTTGAATTATTTATCTTATTTTAAAAAATAAGAAATTTTATATATTTTGTTATAATATACACTTACCAGCTAGGTCGAAGCCAGAGAAGCCCAATTACATGGATCCGCCCAAGATTTAGCATGAGCACATCTATATATAGGCTGGCATGTACTCTCTCTACTTTTAAGTGATGCTGTTTAAAATAGCATAATTAGTTCAAATTAATTGCTAATTGAAATTAATCATGCCATTGTAAACAGTATCAATCAGAGAATGGAGGGAGTACTAGCTAGGCTGTGCCAGATATTAGATAATTTGGTGATTGGATCTTACAGGAATTTTGTTCATGTATATCACATATGTTTGAGAAACTAGATGATTCCTCGGCGCGTTGCTGTGAAAATTTATAGATGGTTAGATGATGATATGAAAATACAATTCAATAGATAACAATGACCGACTTTTTATCTACCTTTATCCATTTAAATGATTAACTATTTGCTAAGAAATACATGTGACGGAATCAGACAAAAAGACCAAAAAAAATATACAAAAAGATAGTGTGAATGATGAGAGTAGACACCAATATACCACGTCTAAAGAACTAAATTGGACAATACATACAACACAATTAGCAACAAAGATATAAATAAAATCAGTAAGCCACGAGAACAAACTGTGACAAAGTTTTCCGAAACAAAAAAAACCTAGGCAGTCTAAAAAATGTAGAAGATTAAGTTCCACAATCCTATAAACTACCCAGTTCTTGTGGAGTATTTAAATCCATAAAATGGTATGAAGCATTAGGACAGCATACCCTCTCATTAAGTTCCTCTGTGCTTGGTAAAAATATGGACTGAAAGAGAATGTGGTACAGAAATTTTGCCCTGTGCCACAATGACATCTTCCCCCAGGTCCTCCTCAAAGTGATCTTCAAAACAAACACAAAAGAAAAAGGATTGCATTGGTATCAGCGCTACTGAATTCATGAGCAAATTTGGACATCATAATTTGCAAAGGAGGCGAGACTGACTATGGTATATAGAAGATGCGCTAAACTGAGTTACAATACCTTCGTCATTTGTATCTCTTCCAACTTCCACCTCTCCCAGCTCATCTACCATGTCATTTTCATTAATCTGTTGCGCTTCTCTAGCTGCCATATAATTTTCAGCATGATCTTCCCCGGTTTCAGCTGACATGGCATTTTCAGTTCCTCTTCCACTTGTTCTTCAGCTTCCATTGTCATAATCGAACCTCCATCTAGATTTGAGTTGCTGCCACTGGACCAATAGCTCCTCAAATCTGCAATCCACGAAATCATATGGGAACCAATTAAAGAATCAGATTGACAATCATATAGGACTTGCAATAGTACTTTTCATTTTGATCTTGCTATTTCATTTCCTGTCCATCCTTAGCAGACAACAGATCAGTTTAAGAAATCCTGGCATCTGGAACCGGAAGCAATATGAATAAATTAGCAAGGCTGCAGATTAAACTAATGCAAGAAGATTAAACTAAAGGCGTATAGAAACTGAATATGATAGCTTTGCTGGCCGTCGGCTGTTCATGACTTATCGGCTCTTCCACTTCTGCATTTCTGAGTGCAGGCGTCCTCCCGTCGGTGCTGCCGCTTCAGCAAGATGCAGGATCTCCTAGGGTTCATACACGCCGTAGAATTCTGCTAAAATCACAAAATTACGAATTCCATGAGTCGCACGATCATGACTGTTCTGTTTTGCTGGGCAATTGACTATTGGACAGGCTTGGATATTGGGCCACTGGCCCAATGGAACAACCCTAACATTACTGGCCCAAGGCGTGGAGTTAGCTGGTTAGCCAAGCCCCTGGTTATCATCTTCTTCCTCTGTTCTCAGCAGTGAGTGTCAATGGCAGGCCGCACAAAAGTAAAGCTGAAATATAGCTAAAACAAATGTGATCTTTATGTTCTTGAATTAAATGTAAAACAAAATTAATAGCAAGGTTAAGTATAGACATGATACTATTTCATTACCTAATACCCAATTAATCATATGACCTATGCTATACAAATCAAAAATAGGATTAAGCCGAAGACAGACCACCAACATGTGCAATCACAGGGTCAGAATGAAAGGAATTATAATATGTGGAATTTATATAAGTGGTTACAGAGAATATAAAAATATTTAAACAAAAGAATAATGAGAGGCAAAGCAAATATATTGCACAACTTGTAAGAGGTGAGTAACACCTGGTAGATTGAATCCAATGAACAAATTAAGGTGCATTACATAACAGTAAAAACTTTTGGTAATCACCACCCCCATCGCACTGTCGGATGATTAAAACATGGGCAACCTACTTTCTGTGAAAATGCCCAGTAAGAATATGGTTTGAGCATAGCCAATGCACACTATGGCTGTATAAATTCGTTCACATTTTATAGGGCTACATGGATAATCAATTTTGCTCCGTTTTAAAAGAAACTCATACATATATAAGAAAATTACAATCAGTAAGTTGGATTTCTTAAGTGCAAAGAGGGCAACATACTGTTAAGTGCCTATCTGAAGAAAATTTTGACCTTTTGCCTTTCTAATGTTGGCATATTTTATAGGGTTACATGGATAATCAATTTCTCTCTGTTTTAAAAGAAACACAGACATATATAAGAAAATTACGTTGGATTTCTTAAGTGCAAAAAGGGCATCATACTGTTAAGTGCCTATCAGAAGAAAATTTTGACCTTCTGCCTTTCTAATGTTGGCATATTTGATACTGACAAAGTTTCCAACATTCCAATAATCAGATCTGAAATGAAAAATATATGCATCATGACATGCTTTTCACTTAGAAGCCAACAATAAGAAGAAAATGAAATATATTGCAAACATTGTAAGAGGTGATTGGACATACCGGGTAGATTAAATCCGATGAAAAAAAATCAAGGTGGAAAACTGGAATATCCATCCAATTCTGTTTTAAAAGACAATACGAACAAATATAAGTAAACTACAAACAATCAGTTAGATTCTGATCAGAATAGAGATACAAAATACACATATAAATAACTGTAAAAGGGTAGAAAGAGTAACATGAGACTCAACATTTCTATTTAGTCTTTGTCAAAAGAACAACAAAATGGTTCTTTTGGATTATCATATACTATAAACATAAGGAAACAACTACATATACTATAAACATAAGGAAACAACTACAGATAAAAGCATGTGATGTTGATAACCTTGGAAGTGTGATTTTAATGAACACTTCTTACTATGGTCATGAATACAACTCAATATAGGAGAAACCAATAATCTTTATTGTTTGAACAGATTAATCACTTGCGTTTTCTTTCTTATTGCTATAGCACTACCGATCCTCCCCCCTAAAAAAATAGTACCGATCCTCATCAAGATAAACCATAAAATCATGAGATGTTACATCTTCTATGTTTTGGACCGATTAATGATCATTTTGCATTTCTTGCATTTTCTTTCTTATTGCTATAGTAGTGCCGATCCTCCTCCCGAAAAAAATAGTACCGATCCTCATCAAGATAAACCATAAAATCATGAGACGTTACATCTTCTATGTTTTGGACCGATTAATGATCATTTTGCGTTTCTTTCTCATGGTTAATCATAAAACAAAAGACAACAATGCTGTGACCATGAGAATACAATGTGCCTGATTGAATAAAATATTCAGCAGTGGCTAAAGAGGTTAGAATCAGATCATTACCTTACTTGTCGGTTGCCGGTGATGTTCCGGCAGATCTGCATCCCGCACCTGCATGGCAGAATGTCCCATAAGCGCAGAGAGAGGAGGAGCCCAGGTAGGGGCGGGGCCGCGGTGTTGAAGATTGGGAACAGGAGATTGAATCGACGGCCAGATTTTGTTCAATGGTGATGATCTAACGGCTGTTAATGGAAGATGACATGGCGCGCTGAGGTTCAAGAAATGACTTTTAGTGAAGAACACTTATATAAGTATTAATTATAGATTTGATTTTTTCTCTAATGCTTTTCACAGTTCGAGTAGATTAAGGAAGCAGTCAAATGACCATTCTAAAGCAGCTTTAGGCTAGGCACCTCCCCGCCGTGCACTCTGGTAGAGCGCGCTTGTTGTCACCACTGCAAAGCTCTGCTATAGACTTATAGTTAGTGGTAATATAGGACAATCCACAGTGGTCAGTTCTTCAAATCCAGCGTGGAAGCAATTTTCATTCAGACACCGCTTCCGCCAGTGTAGCCATCGGTGCCTCGGTCAAAAAGTTTCGCACTGGTGAACGTAGAAGCACCTGCTGCCAAGGATTCTAGTGCCCAGCGAAATAATGGTTTAGGAATCGATGCATTGGCTGTAGAGAAAAATAAAATCAGGCACGATGCAGTGACGTGATGGTTGAGGCATCCGTGGGTGGTCTAAGGGCACATATAAATATGAACCGTATGTTTTCAAAATTAAATAACTTTTTTCAACTCAAATCTTTAATTTTAAGCAACTTACTCTCTGTTTGAAACCAGCCATATTATTATAATTTAGATTATTTAATGTCAGTGGTTCCAAACACATCGTTTATTCTAGATTATAAAAACTAAAAACCCAGATCATAATAAACTTATTATACCTAAAAGATTATTATACTTAATAAAAGATAATTTTACCCTTATCAAATCTCTAATTATTATTATGAAAGTTGTCACGGTTCCTCAACAACAAAGAGTAAATATGTTATTAGAACTAGATACGTAGTTTTTATAATCTGACCTCTAAACAGGTCTACCAGATTATATTTATAAACCAAATTATATGAACTACCTCTATAATCCATATTATAATAATCTCTGTTAGTTCCAAATAC
>BCLG01000604.1:68915-91004 GCA_001602295.1 Zoysia matrella | reverse complement strand
AGCAATTTGTCAAAATACAAAATGTTCACTCGGCATTTCACAGACAGTTTGTTTGAAGGTGAAGTGGATCCTGATATGGAAAATGCTGATAAATCAAGAAGAGCAATAAAAGACTAGAACTAAGCAGGGCAGTATATAATGACGAACGATTCCAAGAAAGTGTATGAATAAGGTGTGCATCTTAATTGCTCCTTTTTTTTACAGTTATACATAGCAGATATGTTCATGCATTTCTTATTATCTCAATACATGTTCAATATTAATCATCTAACATATAAAAAATTCCAGTACATATTTTTCTGTCCTTCCACATCATCTGTGCTTGTTGTTATGCTCTTCTTTGTGCTTAACTTTATATCCACGTTCTATAACAATGTATCCCCCCTTTCTTTCCACCAATTGGGTAATAATCAAATAAATGAGATTCTACCACCTATGGTTTATAAAGCGTGAATGTTGCGGGCTATCTTTCTTGTTTTCAAGTAATTTTGCGCCAGTTAGATATGCCTTACACCTTCGGAGACAGCCATACATTGTCTCCAGTACGGCTATCACTCTCTGCCTTACTATGAATGGATGTTTGATCTCCAGTACTGGCAGACGGCGGCAGCTCCTTGTTGAACTGCGTCAGCTCAATCGTACTTGTCATGCCTGAGCTCTTATCCAGGTCACTTATTGCTGTGCTGTACACAGAGTTACGTGTTCGCCAGTCTTCAGGCGGCCACATGAATGTTGGCCTCTCAAGGGGCACTTCCGGCGCCGGCGCCAACTTGTTGATCACCTGCACGACGTCCGCCATGCTTGGGCGATTGGATGGGTTAGGATTGGTGCAAGCCATTCCAAGGAGCAGCAGATGTTTAGCTTCATCAATAAAAATGACATCGTCCTGCATATTCTTGTCAACAGCCTCAAGCAGCATACCCTGTCGGTGAAGACGCCAGACCCATTCTGTGATATGGTCGTCATCCGGCTGGACATCCCCATTCTTCTTCCCAGTGACAACCTCGAGGACGAGTACCCCGAACGCATAGATGTCAGTCTGGCGTGTGGCTTTGTGACTCATGGCATAGTCTGGTGCTATGTAGCCAAATGTGCCAGCGATGCCAGTGACATAGCTCTTGTTCGCAGCAACTGTGCAGGCAATGCCAAAGTCACCGAGACGGGCGCGGAAGGTAGAGTCAAGCATGATGTTGCTGGCCTTGATGTCGCGGTGAAGCACCATCGGCTCGTGCTCGTGATGAACATAGTGCAGGCCGGTAGCTATATCCCGTACAATGCCGTAGCGGGTGTCCCATCGCCATATGGCAGCATCACTGTCGTGATGCTTGTTGGTGACACCACCTCGAAATAGATGTTGGTCCAAGCTACCATTTGTCATGTACTCGTAGACAAGAAGGGGTACTCCCTTGTTGTAAGACCAGCCTGAAATTTACAACACGAATTGTTACAGTTCGAATAAGCTTGAGCTGATGTTACATTTACTACACTCCAAAGAAAATGTGCATTTAAGGAAAGGAGTTTCATAAATAGTTCCTACATTACCAAAGAAAATGAAGCTATAACAATTATGACATATATCTTTTCTGGTAAGTGACAGTAGTGAGAATTAGTGTTATGTGCTAGTATTATGTAACATTCATGGAGCAAATTTAGAAGATCCAGCGCAGTAGATACTAACCGACTAATGGGACAATGTTCTTGTGACGCAGACGGTTGATGATGCTAACCTCGGCGAGGAAGTCATCGTATCGCCGGTCCTCAACTTCCTGCATGAACTTCTTGACTGCCATCTCCACTGCTTGCCCAGTCCCTGAGGGAGAAGCAGGAAGCGTGCATCGGTAGACAGCCCCAAATCCTCCCTTACCCAGCTTCATCGACTCATGGAAGTTTTTGGTGGCCCTTTTAATGTCAGCAAAATCAACCTTTGCTGGCACTCCAGGGAGACCTTGCATGATCTTGGAGAGCCTTTCCCGCTCATTCATCCATCTCCTGTACTTGGAGTTGAAGTAGAGGTACACAGCGGTAGCCATGATGGCTATGGCAGCTGCTGATCCAAGGACCGAACACAATATTGCAGTCAAACTTGAGCCTTGCGAATCGGAAGAGGTGTCACTTGACCCTCTATAACCGTATTCTGTAATTTTCATATTCCAATCGTCAAGGTTTAGTAGTTGCCCCAATGAGGAGAAATGGACTATGGATGTGGATATCCGCTGGTGCCCGCCAACTTGGATTATACTTGTGGCATTTACAGACTCCCGCATTCCATCACCGCTGAGATCAACCACCATGAGGCCATTCAAGTGGTAACGAATTGTCACTCCGTAATTGTTTTCCACGGAGGTCGACGCTGAATTGTGTGGCAGCGTGTCCATGTCGATTTGCAACCAGATAAGCACTGTTGTCCCATCAACTGGCCTGCTGATTTGGACGGAGACTTTGCTGTCTGGGCCTCGGATAGGAAGGGTAATTACTGTTGATAGCATATTGTCTGCAAATAGGGTGTGTGAGGGCAAAATCGGCTGCTGGGTGGATAGCTAAGATCACGCCGCTCCTTGCTTTTGACATGTTATTGCTCACTTGCTGATAGATGCTCACGTTGAAGGAGATGGTGAAGGAAAAGTCAAACATCAACGCACCTGGTGAACTCAAGTTTGGGACACAGAAAGCTGCTTGATCGGTCAAGTTGAGCGCAAGTGAAGAGTTTTTCAGGTAAGAGGCCAGGAGGAGACACGGTGGCTGGCTTCTGAACCTTGGATCGTATGTTGTAAATCCGATGGTGTCGGATTTCGACAACGAGCAACATAGCGGTGAGCATATGATGACAATTAAACAGGGGATGGAGCACAGCGGCTGAAACTTATGAAGAACCCTGAAAGCCATTGACTGTTTATCGTGAATTGCTCTGCTCAGCGCCTCGCTCTGTCATAAGAACAGCCTGAAGTTTTACAAACAGAGTGCATACATGCATGGGGCTTATTGATTGGTTTCTTATACACGGTTCTTTTTGTTTGATCAGATTTGTTGACAATTAGTGGGACACACAAGACTTTGGTGATGACTTCTAGAGCATCGGATCAGAAACAGATGGTTGCTATCCATCCACTAAAGGCATGGTAACTTCGGTAAGCTGTAAATTAGCAGCTCCCTTTATAAAAAAAAAATGATTGAAAGATTCATGATGCTAACCTTAGCGAGGAAGCCGTACGTTGTAGCGCTGGTCGTCCTCACCTTCGAGTTCCTGCGTGAACTTCTTCACGGTATGTATCGATATGTACTGTTGGCCGTCTTACAAATGAAATGGTAACGCTCCCCTGCTCTTTATACAGTTGCCTGCGCTAGGTTCGTCAAGGTCGTGTGCGCCGCCGCTATGCAAGACTGACTGGTCCACAGCGAAGAAAAATCTTTTCTTTTTATATTGCAAAATATCCGTGTTAGTTATTCCGCAACTAGTCAAGGGAAAGGATAGGTACGGCAGTGCCAAGGAAGTTTCGGACAAATTTCATATTACCCCATGAAAGATTTAAACATGCATCATACTTTCTGCATGCACCAACAGGTGTAGCATCGAAGAGGATGGA
Organism: Zoysia matrella; assembly: GCA_001602295.1. Taxonomy (NCBI): domain Eukaryota; kingdom Viridiplantae; phylum Streptophyta; class Magnoliopsida; order Poales; family Poaceae; genus Zoysia; species Zoysia matrella. The sequence goes on along the minus strand of BCLG01000604.1, from coordinate 87,423 downwards.
TGGACGACGTGGTGATCACCACCAGCCCGTGGGCCGCCGAGTCGTCGAGCGCGGGGAATCTGCAGACCACGGCGTCGTCGTCGACGAACAGGGGTCCCGGCGGCGGCGCGCGCGGGAGGAGGCGGAGACGCAGAGGAAAAGGAACTGCAGCGGCAGGAGTGACACTACTGCAGCGCCGAGCCGGTGACGAGAGTTGTATCTAGGCTTGCAGACGGACAGAAGAAATCAGGTCAAATTTCTATTTATTTTTGAACTCACTTTTAATAAGTGCCATACTAATTTGTGAAGGGCTAGACCCTTTACGACCCCTAGTCGTAGCTGGTGGAAGTTGGAACTGGGTGAACTAGCAATCTGATGACACAGTACGCATGCATGAAGCAGCCATGGATTTGGTTATATCCTTGCCTGCCTGCCGTGCAGTCAACAAGAAACGAAAAGGCTACGATGCTAATGTTGGTCAACCGAACCAATTAACCATGACCGTGGGCCTAACTATTCGAATAGTTTTTAACTGTGCACAGACTGTACACTTGACCCACAAGTTGACTGCATTCGTCTCTAAATCATTTTACTAAGCATGTCACAAAGACATCACTTATCCAACAGAATCATCCTGGCTCACATTCATCCTATTTAATCTTTCTTCAGTTCATCACCTTTCTAATAATCATACTCAACACTGATCATGGTATGCACACATTTGCAAATGCCAAGGTACGGTTTGTTTCAGCTTTTTAGCTGGTTTAAGCTTTTCAGTAGTTCTAAAAATAAAAGCTAGCTTTTGATGAAATGAACTAAAATCTGAAAAACTCACTGACAGCTGTTTTTTCTGATTTTTGGTGTGCAGAGAAGCTAAAATCATATTAGAAAAGCCAACATCCATATGTCAACCGATCCATGTGCTGAAAAGTTAAAATCATACTAGAAAAGGCAACATCTACGTGCTGAAAAGCTAAAATCATATTAGAAAAGCTCACTAAAAGCAGAAAAGCTCATTGAGGACAAATTGATGGTTTTTTCTAGGGATTTTGGCATCAAATCAGGGAGTTTGTCGACTGATCGATGTGTTCTAGCTAGTACATGTGAAGTTGATGTTAGCATTCATATTGAAGGAACGCACATGGGGTTGCGAAGAACCAAACGTCGCTGGACAAGTTGAACTTCGGATGGGTACGTTTCCACATAGGATGTGCTGACGTTTTCCTGTTCCAGGTGCTCCCCGTCGAATCTGGGGCATCTACAAGGTTTCGCATGAGCACGAGAGCAAGTGGCGAGCAAGAACCAGGAAGGTGCAGAATCTAGCTAGGGACACTCCGCTGAGCAACCGAAGCTTATGAACCTGGAAATCCATCAAGGATTGTGCTGCCCAACTTTTTCGATCAAGAAGATTAACAGTGCGTTTGGCTGGAACACAAAGTTAGATTGGACGTCCTGTCCATATTTTTTTTGGATGGAACCATCCATGTTTTCTATTTGGTAGACTGGATGATACAATTTAAATTTTTACTTGTTTGCTTGGATACTCCTTAGATGAGATGATCCATTTTTTTTATTTGGTTGCTTGGACGAGTCCGTACAATCTTATGACATTGTGGTGAGATGACCCATTAATAAAATTCACGTACACATATTTGATTAATTAGTCTCATAACTATATTTATTTATTTAATACTGTATACAAATTTTTATTTGTTTATGAGTGGAATCGAACTCTGCTGATAACATGATATGCGAATGAATTCGTTGATTGATTGAGATCAATAATCAGACGCACATATATAGGCCTGTCTTACTTCCATAACCAAACTAGCTCATAGAAACAAAATGTCCGGTACCTTAGGAAAGAGACCACCGTATCCGCGCTCGCCTAAACAACCATGCAGATCAGATCAAGGAAACAGAACATGCTAAGTATGGTAGTCTAACAGAGGCTTCGTCCAGGTCGTTCTCTACATCATACTGTTGAAATTGATCTTGTGGCTTAATTGCCCACTAATTATGTTTTGAAATTGTGCCTTGATCAGAGGCACTTTCCTAACCAACTAACGGCTAGTCTCAGGTCGTTCCGTGCTATAAGAGAAGAGCTCTGCCTCTCACATATGAGACAACAACATCCTCTACACCCCACTTCTTAGTCTACTGATCAAGAAGCGCGGGAATGGACTAAAGGCCATGCTGATCTATGCAGGACACCTAGGAGGAGGAGATCCGCATCCATGTTCTACACCGAGCAGCCACATGTCTTCCTCATCAAGCCATAAATCTAAGACCAGGTCAAGCAATTAGACTCTGATTTATGTTAACTGTATGCAATTAGAATGTTCGTCTATTTTGGCTAGAAGATCCTACGGGTTTTTCGTCAATTAGTTCTAATATTTGGTATCAGAGCAATCTAGTCGCAACATAAACCCTTTTTGCCTCGGTTAATCATGTTTATGTTTTAATGTTTCTTCTCTTAGTGCTGGGGTGTATGCCACATAAGTCCTAATTATTGAAATTAGTCCTATTTACCTTTTTTTTTTGGATTTGTGCACCGCTATTGAAGGCCTGCACACCGCCCAACCAGGAGCTTTCTGTCGAATGGCTTGCTCAGCCCTTTAGTTACGTCGCGCTAGGCCGCTGGATCGAGTGCTTGCCAACCACGCGTGATTTCGCTCAGATAGAGTCAGCGCGGCTTGGCTGCTCGCATCGCCTCGCCCACGCGGAAACGATGCCAACCGTTGATCTTGATCGGAAATGATGCCAACCGTTGATCTTGATCGGACGGGTAAGATTAGTTGATGCTTATGGGCTGAGATGGGCCACGTGCTGTTGCATGGCAGTTTAAGTGGGATGGGCCACTTTGGTCAGTCTGATATACTAAGCAGGCCATGATGTATTTTTTGAAGCCCAATTTATTGTTTCGATATTTACTAATGAAAGTGCATCTAGGATCCTTTGTAGATTTTAAGATGAATTGTGACAAATAATGGAAGTATTTAATGGCATTTTGTGAGTATGTGTGCAGGAACTAAGTATATGAATGATTATCGACTCCCAAAAAGGAAGAGAAAATTGTTGGCTCCTTGGCTCCAGTGTTTTTGGTATTTGTATTTTTTTGAGTCATAGGACCACCGTACTATTAAGGGGTTCAGCATTTTCTATTTTAAAAATGGTTAAGTGCTCAAACTTTCTCTTTTCATCTTGATCTTAATCACCTGTGTTTGGTCACTGGCTTCGGACTTGTCCGATAACAAATTTGTCTGCCTAATGACCAGACTCCAGAGAGGGAGCGCGCAGTCACTCTGAACTTGTCCGGCACCGAACATGTCCGGCCAACCTGCGGACTCCAGAGAGTTGTCCCTTCGGCAGAGCTGGACTAGTCCGCTCCTTCGGACTAGTCCGTCAAAGCCTGCGGACTCTAGAGAAGGAGCACCCCGTTATTCTTCGGACTTGTCCACCATCGAACTTGTCCGTTGGGCGGGCGGACTCTAGAGCGATTAAAACGCAGCTTGACCGAATTTGTCCACTCAGCCGAACTAGTCCGCTAGCGGACTTGTCCGTGCTCTCTGCGAACTCCAAAGAGATGACCATGTTACCGTTGAGCCCGATGTCCAGACTTGTCCGGAGCTCTAGACTAGTCCTCTCCTGGTATTTTTAGAAGGCCATTCTTGATTGATCTATATAATCTCCCTTCTCTCCATATCTTAGGGTTACCAAAAGCACTCACATCTTTTCAAATCACTCCCTGAGACCCTCTGAGATTCACGTCTTCTCCTCCACTCGTTCTTCATTGAATCCCTTAGGGTTTTGATTGAAGGAAGAGGAGATTGTGAGTTCTTTCATCTCTCAATTCAATTTGAGCACTTGATCTTTTTATTGCAGGACTTGCAGGGCTTATTACTCTTGGAGATTCATCTCCTAGACGGCTAGGTATCGCCCGTAATCAATCAAGGATATTGTGGTGAGATCCGAGAGGTTTGTATCACCTATCTTGATCTAGTGAAAACCAAATTGATTTTTGTGGTTACTTGGAGAGGTTGAGGGTTGAGTGCAACCCGGTCCTTTGTGGACCCCTCAACGGAGACGTAGCCCTCTTTGTGGAGCTGAACTTCGGTCAAAAATGCCTGTGTCTCTTGTCTCCGTTTGTTTTTTAGTTTGATCTTTTTCCGCTACGAGTAGCGGACTTATCTGCGAGGACCGGACTTGTTCGCCCTCTGTTTTCTGATCAAATTGTTTTTAAGTGTTGATTTTCAGGTCGTTGCCTATTCACCCTCATGTAGGTAACTTTCACTTGGTATCAGAGCTAAGACTCTCTTTTCAATAGCTTAACAGCTAGGAGAGTTAAAGATGTCGACCCAAAAGATTGGTGATTCATCCTCAACCAAGGAGAAGAAGAGAGACAAGGAGTACAAGAAGGACAAGGGTAAGAAGTACAACAAACAAGCCCACATAGGTCAAGAGGGAAATTCCGACTCTGACTCCGACCCCGACTCCGATGAAGGTGGCATTGCTACATTGACGATAGGCGTCACTCTAACCAACACCTCTCTCTTTGAAAGCTTGAGCGATGAAGAAGAAGCTGCACCCATTTGTTTTGTGGCAAAAAGGTCAAAGGTATTAAAACCTAAACTTGACTCTAGCGATAGTGAAGATGATGATGATATGCCAAGCCTCCTTGAATTAATGAATATACTTGAGAAGCAAAGAAAAGAAATTGAGAGACAAGAGGATATTCTTGAGAAGCAAGAAGACTTGCTCATTCTTGAGAAGAAGAGAAACCTTGACCTTAAGAATATCCTAGCTCTTGAGAGGAAGAAAGTAGATGAATTAACTAAAGCCTTAGCTGAAGTTAATGATGTTAGCAAAACCTTTAGATTCACTAATGATACACTTCAAAGGGAGTTTGACACCTTGAAAAAACTTTACTCTTCTTTTAAAGTGCAAGTTAGCGAACTTAAAGGAGAAGCATCTTCTTTGAAAGAAGCGTCTTGCCCTCCTTCGATTGCTGTTTGTGACAGGTGTAAAGATGTGGAGATTGAGAAGTTGATTGAGAATTAGAAGATCATTGTACAACTTAAAGAACAAGTCAAGACTCTCAATGCACAAGCTCAACAAAGCAAGATCTCCATTAATCAAGAAAAGGTAAGTACGCAAGAGGAGCGTACATGAACACTAGACGCCCACATGTCAAGGATGGCATTGAATATGAGAAGGGTAAGAGTCACAATGCAAGAGAGAACAAGGACGGCAAGGAATTTGTGAAGTTCACTAAGGGAGGAAGCTACAAGGCCAAGAATGAAGTTTCTCCAACACCTCCTCCAAAGAACACTAATGCTCTTCATTGTGCTAAACTCTTTCATGATTTTGATGCTTCTTATATGCTAACTAAGAATGCTTTTGGTAGAGTTATTGCTAGATATGTTGGTCCACGCCATAAGAACACGAAGTCTTGTGTGTTGGTGCCAAAATCTCTTGTTACTAACGTGAAAGGACCCAAACAAATTTGGGTACCTAAAAACAAAGCCTAATGTGTTTTGTAGGATTACTCCTTCGGTGGAAGAAGTTGGGTGATTGACAGTGGTTGCACCAATGATATGACCGGAGAGGAGAAGATGTTCTCGTCTATTAAAGAGGACAAGGCGCAAGACGACAGTGTTACCTTCGGAGATGACAAAAAGAGAAAGGTAATCGGTCTTTGAAAAATTGCTATTTCCAATGACCTATCCATTACGAATGTTCTTTTGGTTGAATCTTTGAGCTACAACTTGTTATCCGTGTCACAATTGTGTGAGATGGGTTACAATTGTTTGTTCACAAATTATGAAGTGACCATCTACAAAAGAGAAAGTTGTACCATGGCATTCAAAGGCTACTTGAAGGGAAAACTTTATTTAGTAGATTTCTCTACCAATGAAGTAGGATACGTGTCTTGTTGCCAAGTCAATAATGGGTTGGTTGTGGCATCGCCGCCTAGCCCGTGTTGGCATGAGGAACCTTCACAAACTCCAAAAAGGGGGTCACATCATAGGACTATGCTAGCTTTGAGAGAGATAAAATTTGCAGTGCATGTCAAGCCGAAAAGCAAGTAGGAGCAAGTCATCCATCAAAGAATATCATGATGACTACAAGACCGTTGGAGATGCTACACATGGACTTATTGAGACCCGTGGCGTATATTAGCATTGGTGGTAACAAATATGGTCTTGTCATTGTTGATGATTTTTCTCGTTTCACTTGAGTATTTTTTATGCATGACAAAGGTGAAACAAAGAGTGTGCTTAAAACATTCTTGAGAAGAGCTCAAAATGAGTATGAAGAAAAGATCAAGAAGATAAAAAGCGACAATGGCACCGAGTTCAAGAATACACAAGTGAAAAAAATATCTTGATGAAGAAGGCATCAAGCATGAATTTTCAGCACCCTACTGCCCTCAGCAAAATGGGGTTGCTGAAAGAAAGAACCGCACGCTCATCGAGATGGCAAGGACAATGCTAGATGAGTACAAGATGTCAGATCATTTTTGGGCTGAAGCTGTCAACACCACATGTCATGCAAGCAACCGCTTATATCTACATCGACTCTTGAAGAAAACTCTGTATGAGCTTCTCACTGGTAACAAGCCTAACATCTCATACTTTCGAGTTTTTGAAAGAAAATGTTATATGCTAAACAAAAAACTCAAATCTTCTAAGTTCGCACCTAAAAGTTGATGAAGGGTTCTTGGTTGGTTATGGATCAAACGCTCACGCCTAGCGTGTATTAAAAAAAACCAATGATTGTGTTGAAATAGCGCGTGACGTGACATTTGATGAGTCTAATGGCTCTCAAGATGGGCAAGTTGTTAATGAAATTACAGATGATGAAGAAGCTTCGGTCGTGGCAATCAAGAAGATGACACTTGGTGAGATCAAGCCACAAGAAAATCAAGAGTCATCTACATCCACAAGTCAAGAAGATCATGGCATGGCGGGTGGTGACGAAACAAGTGAAGAAGTGCAACAAGAGGCAAATAATGAAGTTGATCAAAGTACAAGCTTCCCGTCCATGATCAACACATTGAAGAAGACAGAACATTGAAGAAGACAGTGAAGAGACAAGATCACAAGTGCAACATCCACGAGTACACCAAACTGTGCAAAGAGATCACCCCGTCGAGCAAATTCTTGGTGACATTGATAAGGGGGTCATCACTAGATCTCGTGTTGCTAAATTTTGTTAGCATTACTCGTTTGTTTCTTGTCTTGAACCTCTTAGGGTAGAAGAAGCGCTAAATGATTCGGACTGGGTAATGTCAATGCAAGAAGAGCTCAACAACTTCACAAGAAATGAAGTTTGGACTCTCGTGGAACGACCCAAGCAAAACATTGTTGGAACCAAGTGGGTCTTCCGCAACAAGCAAAAATGAAGACGGTGTTGTGGTAAGAAACAAGGTGAGATTGGTGACTAAAGGGTACTCTCAAGTCGAAGATTTGGATTTCGATAAAACTTATGATCTTGTAGCTAGACTTGAGTTAATTAGAATATTGCTTGCCTTTGCTACTCACCATGGTTTTAAGCTGTTCCAAAATGGATGTGAAAAGCGCCTTCCTCAACGGTCCGATCAAGGAAGAAGTATATGTTGAGCAACCAACAGGTTTTGAAGATAAAAAGTAGCCGAACCATGTGTACAAGCTTCATAAAGCTCTCTACGGGTTGAAGCAAGCACCAAGGGCTTGGTATGAGTGTTTGAGAGACTTTTTCATCGAGAAAGGCTTTAAAATAGGGAAGGCTGATTCTACTCTTTTCACAAAGAAAGTTTCTAATGATATTTTTGTGTGCCAAATATATGTCGATGACATTATATTTAGTTCTACTAACAAATCTCTTTATGATGAGTTTAGCAAGCTTATGACCAAAGGGTTTGAGATGTCTATGATGGGAGAGTTAACATTGTTCTTAGGATTTTAAGTGAAGCAATTAAAGGACGGGACTTTCATTTGCCAAGCCAGGTACACTCAAGATATGATCAAGAAATTTGATATGGCAAATGCAAAGCCGATGAAGACTCCTATGCCTAACAATGGCCATCTTGATCTCAACAAGAAGGACAAATCCGTCGATCAAAAGGTATACCGCTCCATGATTGGATCTCTTCTTTTCTTATGTGCATCTAGGCCAGATATCATGCTTAGTGTGTGTATGTGTGCAAGATTTTAAGCCGATCTAAAAGAATGTTACTTAGTAGCCGTGAAGAGAATTTTGAGATATCTAGTTCATACACCAAACCTAGGACTATAGTACCCCAAAGGCTTAAAATTCAATCTGATTGGGTATTCCGATGCGGATTATGCCAGATCCAAAGTGGACCGTAAAAGCACATCGGAGACTTGCCAGTTCTTGGGAAGATCTCTGGTGTCTTGGTCATCTAAGAAACAAAATTCTGTTGCCCTTTCCACAGCCGAAGTTGAGTATGTCGCAGCCGGTAGTTGTTGTGCTCAACTTCTATGGATGTGACTAACTCAAAAGGATTATGGTTACATTTTGAACCGTATTTCACTCTTATGTGACAATGAGAGTGCCATAAAGCTCGCTTGCAATCCTTGTGAGCACTCCCGCACCAAACACATAGACATCCGACACCACTTTCTGAGCGACCACTCGATCAAAGGGGACAGAAATTTCTCATGCATCCACACAAAAGCAACTGGCGGATATTTTTACCAAACCTCTAGATAAGAGATGCTTTTGTGAACTTAGAAATGAGATAAATATCCTTTATTCTCAGAACGTGGCTTGAAGTGTTGCACATCTGTTGCAACATAGGATAGATTTTAAAATAAAGGATTTGTGAAAATATCTTGCATGTTTTGTTTTGGAAACCTCAAAAGTTTTAAAATTTTTCATTATGGGAAGTGTAATCATGGTTGATTGCTTGATTGCTTCTGATCACACTTTACATAGTGATATGTTTTTTTGAAAAAAAAATTGTCCAAAAGTTCACCTTCCTCAAATATCAAGTTCTACTCCTTGATTCAAGACTGCATGGGTCGGACTAGTCCGCTAGTGAACAAGTCTGTTAACTCGGACAAGTTCGAACCACGGCGTCTATTTAAACCCCGAGTCTTCTTCCTCCTCAAACACTATTCCACTTTCTCTCTCCTACACCAAACCCTAGCTCGTGACTCCCGTGGCGATCCGGCATTTCGACCGGTGGAAAGTGAATCTATTCCGTGGAAAAGCTTCTCCACCCTCGGACTAGTCCGGAACCTCAAAAGTCCGCTTCCTTTTCATCCTTGTTCGAAGGTAATCTCTGCTCTAGGGTTTGAGTTTGAAATGTGGTTGTTCCCGTTCATAACTTTCAAATCCCTTCTGTGAGGTCACTCCTAGGATGCTATAAGTGCTTTGTATGCAATATGGCTAGGAGTTGTGATCAGATCTAAAAGTTGTGCAAATTTGTTCTTCATGTGCACTGTCGAGCTCCGGACAAGTCCGGGTTGCCAGACTAGTCCGCTCCTCCGGATAAGTTCGCTGCCAGACAGAACGTGTTGAACAAGTTCACTCAATTTCGATCAATCATCCTCCCATTACACTCTAATCTGATACTCTGTGCAGTTGTCAGTATGTCAGGTGAAGGCAGTTCTCGCCGTGTTGTCAGAAAAGTTGGAACCAAGAAGCGTAAGGTCTCTCTTCCAGTTGTTGACCATGATGACATTCAAGAGGAGCCTGAGGCTATCAACATGGTGCTAGCAACATCTCTGGAGCATGAGAGGGGCAGGGAAGGTGTAGACTATATGAGAAATTATTCAGCTGCTGTGATCAGGCGTCGTGAGAACTGCTATGAAGAGACCAAACAGTGTGTTGATACTCGGTCTTGAAGTTACTTTCATGCAGATTACTATTTCTCTGTGTACTTGAAACTAAAGAATCTAGTGATTGTTATGCAGTGGGTTGATTGGGAGTACATGGCCAAGAAAAATAACCCAGTGTTCAATGAAGTGATTGATGCTTGCACTTATCATGGGATTAGGGACATCTTGGGTGTCCAATACCCTTGGAACAAAGCAGTGATAGCTCAGTTCTGTGCCACTCTCTCTTATCATCTGGAAGGAGAGGGCAAGATATCTTGGATGACAGGAGCAGAAAGGTACTCAGTGACAGCTCAAAGGTTTGCCAACATCCTCAAGTTTCACAGTGGTTTCTCTTGTCCAGCTCGGATTCACAATGAGCCAGTACTTGATGTCAATGAGATGGACTTCATGTATGACACTTCTTCTCACTTCTCTCTGCCAAACACTACTGGGTTTCTTCCCTTCTATAAGGTAATGCATCGTATACTTAGTAAGACCTTGGCTCCTAGGGAAGATGATGCATCTAATCTTTATGGTCATGGAAGGAACCTCATTAAGCGGTTGTCACAACAAGAGAAGTTCAACACCTTTGACTTCATGTTCTCTGAAATTCTTGATATTGCACAGCAACCTAATAGGGCGTGCACTTATGCACCCTATATTATGTGCATGATCGAGAAGGTTACTAAAAAGGTGTTTGAGAAGGAGGAGTCGCATAAGAAACTCCAACCTCAAGTACCGGTAGTTGTTACTCGAGGTCCACCGCCCACTCGTCCAACATCTAGGAGAGCACCTGCCAGTTCACCTCCTTCATCTTCTCGTGGTAGAGGTGGCTTATTCAAGATCCTCAAAGGTTTTTTCAAGATCTGTCGAAACATGGATGCTCGTGCTCACAAGAAAAGGGTTGCTCGAAAGAGGCATACTAAAGCTACTAAGGAATGGCAACGCTAGCAGGGCTTTCCTCGTTCACCAGACAGCTCAGACATTGAAGAAGAAGCTCCTCCCCTTCCAGACCCATTTGCAGATCTCACTCATGAGGAGCTTGCTTACTTTGGACAATAGCCAAATGAGGACTCTGAGGAGACAGCCAGTGATGATAATGCCAAGGAGTAGCTGCTATCTTCTCTCCCTCATTTTCTTTCCTTTTTGGTGTCTTGATGCCAAAGGGGGAGAAATTGAGAAGCTCCACCTATCTACTATCCTTTATCTATCGTTGGTGTGAACTTTTTGGACTTGTGTGCTTTTTAAAACTTGGTTTGTAATATTTTGTTTTTGACCTGCTTATGTGGTGATGTGATGCTTGTAGTTTATCTATCCTATTGCATATTGTTTGTGGCTACAAGTTGCTATTCATATAAGCTTCTATTGCTATCTTAGTGTGTGTTGATGTGAATGGATTTAGAGGGAGCTTATATGTTCTTTAACTTGTAATCCTTGTTTATCTTTGTAGCTTCTTATTGGTACCCAAAAAGGGAGAGATTGAAAGTGCATCTAGGATCCCGTGTGGTTTTTGGGATGAATTATGATAAACAATGGAAGCATTTGATGGCTCTTTGTGAGTATGTGTGTAGGGACTAAAGTCTGTGGATGATTATTGAACCCCAAAAAAAGGAAAAGAAAATGGTTGGCTCCTTGGCTCTGGTGGTTTTAGTATTTATATCTTTTTGAAGGACCACCGTACTATCAAGAGGGGTTTAGCATTTTCTGTCTTGAAAACGGTTAAGTGCTCAAACTTTCCCATTTGATTTTCAAATCCAAATTATCTCTGTTGGGCCATTGGCTCCGGACATGTCCACTCAATGACCGAACTCCAGAGAGGGAGCACGCAGTCACTCCGGACTTATCCAGGTGTCCGGGCTTGTCCGGCACCGGACATGTCCGGCCTAACTACGGACTCCAGAGAGTTGTCCTTCCGGCAGAGCCGGACTTGTTCGTCAAGGCATGCGGACTCCAGAATTGGAGCACCATTATTCTTTGGACTTGTCCGCTGGGCGGGCGGACTCCGGAGCAGTTACACCACGGCCTGACCGAACTTGTCCGCTCGGTCAGACTAGTTCGCTAGCAGATTTGTCCGTGCCCTCTGCGGACTCCAGAGAGATGATCATGTTACCGTTGAGCCCAATGTCCGGACTTTTCCAGACCTGCGAACTAGTCCGCTCCTGGCATTTTTAAAAGGTCATCCTTGATTGATCTATATAATCCCCTTCCCCCCATGTCTTAGGGTTACCAAAAGCTTTCACATCTTTTCAAAATTGCACCCTGAGACCCTCTGAGATCCACGTCTCCTCCTCCACTCGTTCTTCATTGAATCCCTTAGGGTTTTGATTGAAGAAAGAAGAGATTGTGAGTCTTTCATCTCTTTGATTCATTTTGAGCACTTGATCTTTCATTGCAGGACTTGCAAGGCTTATTACTCTCGGGGATTCGTCTCTTAGACGGTTAGGTGTCGCTCGGAATCTATCAAGATCATTGTGGTGAGATCTGAGAGGTTTGTATCACCCTCTTTTGATCTAGTGAAAAACCAAGTTGATCTTTGTGGTCACTTGGAGAGGTTTAGGGTTGAGTGCAACCTGGTCCTTTATGGACGCCTCAACGGAGACGTAGGCTTCTGTGTGGAGCTGAACTTTGATAAAAAATCCTTGTGTCTCGCGTCTCCTTTTGGGTTTGTGTTTGATCTATTTTTCCGCTGCGATTAGTAGACTTATCCGTAAGGACCGGACTTGTCCTCTAATAGACAAGTCCGACTGACTGGACTAGTCCGCTCTCTGTTTTTCTGATCAATTTTTTTTAAGTGTCAATTTTTTGGTCGTTGCCTATTCCCCCCTCTAGGCAACCTTCACTCTTCCTGTTGTTGATCATGATGATTTTCAAGAGGAACCTCAGACGATCAACATGGTGCTAGCAAAGTCTGTGGATGATGAGAGAGGCAGGGAAGGTGTGGACTATATGAGGAATTCATCAGCTGCTGTGATCAGGCGACGTGAGAACTGCTATGAGGAAGACAAGCAATGCATTGATACTAGGTTCTGAAGTTATTTTCATGCAGACCACTACTACTTCGTGTACTTGAAGCTGAAGAATCCCGTGATTGTTATGCAATGGGTTGATTGGGAATATATGGCCAGAAAGAACAATTCTGTGTTCAATGAAGTGATTGAGGCTTGCACTTATCATGGAATCAAGAATATCTTAGGTTTTCAATACTCTTGGAACAAAGCAGTGATAGCTCAGTTCTATGCCACTCTCTCTTATCATCTAGAAGGAGAGGGCAAGATATCTTGGATGACAGGATCAAAAAAGTACTCAGTGACAGCGCAAAGGTTTGCCAACATTATCAAGTTCTGCGGTGGTTTCTCTTGTCAAGATCGGATTCACAATGAGGGATGTTAATGAGATGGACTTCAAGATCTGCCAGAACATGGATGCTCATGCTCATAAGGAAAGGGTTGCTCTGAAGAGACACACTAAGGCTACTAAGAAATGGCAACGCCAGCCGGGCTTTCCTCGCTCACCGGACAGCTCAAACATTGAAGAAGAAGCTCCTCCTCTTCCTGACCCGTTTGAAGATCTCACTCCTAAGGAGCTTGCATACTTTGGGAAGCAGCCAGATGGGGATTATGAGGAAACAGAAAGTGATGATGTCGAGGAGTAGCTGCCATTATCTCTCTCTCTTTCTTTCTTTCTTTTGTTTTTGGTGTCTTGATGCCAAAGGGGGAGAAATTGAGAAGCCTACCTATCTATCATCCTTTATCTATCTTTGGTGCGAACTATTTGGACTTGTGTGTTTTTAAAACTTGGTTTGTAATATTTCGTACCCTATGACCTGCTTATGTGATGATGTGATGCTTGTGTTTTATCTATCTCATTGCATATTGCTTGTAGTTACAAGTTGAAATTCGCATAAGCTTCTGTCACTATCTTAGTATGTGCTGATGTGCATATGTTTAGGGGGAGCTTATATATTCTTTAACTTGTAATCTATGATTACCTTTGTAGCTTCTCATTGGTTGTCATCAATTCACCCAAAAAGAGGGAGATTGAAAGTGTATCTAGGATCCCTTGTGGATTTTGGGATAAATTATGACTAACAATGGAAGCATTTAATGGCATTTTATGAGTATGTGTGCAGGGACTAAGTATATGAATACTTATCAACCCCCAAAAAGGAAGAGAAAATTGTTGGCTCCTTAGCTCTAGTGTTTTTGGTATTTATATCTTTTTTGAATCATAGAACCACCGTACTATCAAGAGGGTTCAGCATTTTCTGTCTTGAAAATGGCTAAGTGCTCAAACTTTCTCTTTTCATCTTGATCTTAATCACCTGCGTTTGGTCGCTGGCTTCGAACTTGTCTGAGAACGGATTTGTCCGCCCAATGACCGGACTCCAGAGAGGGAGCACGTAGTCACTCTGGACTTGTCCGGCACCGAACATGTTCGGCCAAACTGCGGACTCCAGAGAGTTGTCCCTCCGACAGAGCCGGACTAGTCCGCTCATCCAGACTAGTTCAGGTACGGACTTGTCCATCAAGGCCTGCAGACTCCAGAGAAGGAGCACCCCAGTTATTCTTCGTACTTGTCCAGACCTTCGGACTTGTCTGCTGGGCGGGCAGACTCCAGAGCGATTACATCGCGGCCTAGCCGAATTTGTTCGCTCGGCCGGACAGACTTGTCCGTGCCCTCTGCGGACTCCAGAGAGATGACCACATTACCGTTGAGCCCGATGTCCAGACTTGTTCGGACCTTCGGACTAGTCTGCCCCTAGTATTTTTGGAAGGTCATCCTTGATTGATCTATATAATCCCCCTTCTCCCACGTCTTAGGGTTAGCAAAAGCGCTCACATCTTTTCAAATCACGTCCTGAGACCCTCTGAGATCCACCTCTCCTCCTCCACTCGTTCTTCATTGAATCCTCTAGGGTTTTGATTGAAGAAAGAGGAGATTGTGAGTCCTTTCATCTCTCGATTTGATTTAAGCACTTGATCTTTTCATTGCAGGACTTATTACTCTTGGAGATTCATTTTGTAGACGACTAGGTGTCGCCTGGAATCCATCAAAGACATTGTGGTGAGATCCGAGAGGTTTGTATCACCTATGTTGATCTAGTGAAAACCAAGTTAATCTTTGTGGTCACTTGGAGAGGTTAAAGGTTGAGTGCAACCCCGTCCTTTGTGGACCCCTCAACGGAGACGTAGCCTTTTTCGAGGAGCTGAACTTTGGTCAAAAATCTCTGTGTCTCTTGTCTTTTTCTTTTAGTTTGATCTTTTTCCTCTGCGACTAGCGGACTTATCCGCAAGGACCGGACTTGTTCGCTACCGGACAAGTCTGACTGACCGGACTAGTCCGCTCTCTGTTTTTCTGATCAAATTGGTTTTAAGTGTTGATTTTTAAGTTGTTGCATATTCACCCCCTCTCTAGACAACTTTCAACTAATGGACCGTTAATCGGCAATTTCTTATAAACTTTCAAGGTGTTTTTTTTCTTGTGGGCCCTTAATGAACCAATTTGACTAAATGGGCTGAATATTTTCAGAAATTATTAGCCGTCCTGTTTGGGTGCATTATGTTATGAAATTTCATGGGCCGTTATCCTGTTACATGCATGCTTCAATTATTTTCAGAGTATTAAAGCCAATTTATATTTTTGAGCTGCTCTCTTTGGGTTGTGAATTATTGGATAAATTACATGTTCTATCAGGCTTTTATGATGTACAATGATAATATTTATAGTAGATTGCACTGCAATTTGCCTGAAAATTAAGAAATTAGTTCTTCCGCTGTAAATTAATGTGTGTTCTCTTATTAAATGCAAGCAACAAAAATTTAATTTGAGAATATATTATGCATTGTAAGATTATGTTTTTAGTACCTATGAGTATGAGGCTTATTTGACAATGGGTCATAATAACTAATGCATTTAGATCATGATTAACCTAATTATCTTTTAGTGCAATTTCATAAGTTGTTGTTTAGCACAAAAATGTGAGTATTATGAACCAAATAATGATACATTACCCTCTACCACAATTTAAGTTATGCTTTCAAGAATATTTCCCATATTTAAGTGTGGTTTTTGTGATATGTATATAGGCCATTAAGATTATTTTTAATGGTCTTATGAGGCTGACTTCCTTAGTTGAACATTTTTTTTTGATTTTTTGACTTTCTCAAATAATGATTCATTGTCGAGTAAAGCTCTAATATTAATGTTCAGGTTTTAATTAGCCTTTTATAATTCAAAAATTAATAAGTACCATGCCATTATAATTTTGATGATTTAGAAATATATCATTAAACTTTCAAAAATATAACTGGTGCTATTATAATTTTGACGAAGTTAGAAACATGCCATTTTGTATGTTTTCGGTAGTTCCGAGCCCTCTTGCAGGTAGGTATATTTCATATTTCCCTTTCTGCCCCTCTTCTTTGATTTCGGTCGTGTTCCTCTGTTTTCTTTTCTCTACGGGAGGCTGACGCACTCAAGCAGGGTAGCGGAGGCTCTCAGGCCACTCGCCGGCGGTGGACTCACGACGAGTTCAGTCTGGGTCTACCAGGTGGGAGTCTGCCGCTTTCGTGATGGCTTCCGCGGTGGTGTGGCGAGGCCATGGAAAAGGATCTAGGGGATGCACTGATGCTCACCCATGACGCTGGCTGGGTGGTGGAGGCCAAAATTAAGCAAGCGACAAGCGGCGACGGAGGAAGAAGATGACGACTGTGGTGGTGGTGATTCCTCCATATTCCTGGAACAATAGGCATGGGGATTGATTCAGCAGCATTTGGAGGTGCTCGAGGCTCAAGCAATCGAAGTACAGCTCACCGGAAGAGCTCCAAATTCCGGCAATGGCGCATCAGTCAAAAATGGGGATTTTTCCCAATTTCTTCGAATTGGAAGCATTCTGTGGTCGGCTGCTTGCTCTGCGGGCGAGAAATGGTTAGAGGAAGGAGCAGGTAGCGTTGGGGAAAGATTTTAAGGCCGGGTAAGGCCGCGACCACAGCCTCTTGCCCGTTGCCCGCCCACGCTGGCAGCTCACACCCACGCCGGGCGGCTCTCCTAGCGCAGCCCCCTCCCGCCGCAGCAAAGACGGATTCGTTGAACAAGACAAGGGCATAAATGGATATACCAAAATACAAATGGCTGCCAGTGGACCCGAAACAGTAAAAAACGTATAAAATGGCATGTTTACAACTTCGTCGAAATTCCTATTTCCGAAAGTTTAGTGGTATATTTTCAAACCATCAAAATTATAATTGTATGGTACCAATTAACCAATAATTCAATGAGTCTCAATTATAAAGTTTAGCTCTCTTCTTGCTTTATAGCAATTTATGGGAAATTATAATGCATTTTAGTTCTGATGATTCATGGTCATGTACTGACCAATGTGGTTATGTTCATGGGTTACTGAAATTTATTGGTTAATTATATCTAACTAATCTATTACTCTCTACCTTCTAGGCACAAAGGACTAAAGTAGAGAGTCAACTCTCCAGGGCGCCAAGCGTTGTTCAATCAAGCACTGTCAACAAATTGACAATCGTCTAATCCACTACCTAATTAGCCTTTTGAGTGGGTCGGCATGCACCAGTAAGAGAGGAATAGCCGGTGAAGATGGGACTGTAGGTCAGTCTCCATCTTACCATAGGTTTATCTGCCGGCCTGTGCGGCTGCGCGCTAGTCAATTTCCCGCCCGTCGCGCCTGCGTGCCAAGCCACGAAATTGATTTCTCACCATGTGAGCTCGCATGCTCCTCGCCGCCTCCACTCCGCTTTTCCACCTGCTCGCACGCCAAGGGCCACGCACGCGTAGCAGCTGCTTAAGGCCTGAAGCGAGGCCTGGGCCTGTCGCTCAGCGCATAATCACGCAGCGCCGCTTTTTTCGTGGGGATTATTTGAGGATTATGTAGTGTTTAAGATTCTAAGGACATTTGGTTTAATGATTTAGTTTCCGCTTCTGCACTAAGAAAAGTTACGAATTCTAACGGCTTAGAGACTTGAAATTATGTTTTTTGTTTTGTGACTCCTGGCCATATACTACCAAAGTTGTTTGTAGTCGCATGTCATTCAACTTACTCTGAGTTTAACTCAGTTATTGATTTATCAAGTCTCAAGCAATTATGATCACAAACTTATGATGAGTAAGTCATATCTCGTTAAACTATCGGTCATGAATTACGTAGTGTCATATGACACTTTTATGTTTTCTGTGTAAGTAAGATTTCTTTAATTGAGATGGAATCAACAGGAAGTCTTGATTAGAGATTTTATGTCATTAGGAGATTATAATCATGTGACATCTTTGTCACCATAGAAGATATCTCTAACAAGAATCGAACCAACTGGAAATCTTGATTAGAGATTTACATTAATTATGTGATTATTTTATAACACTTAGGTATATTCTGACCAACATTGATTATACTCTATGTGTCACTTTCATAGGTATAATGATTGCATTTAGTGATTCTTGTGATCACATATTGACTAACATTGTTTGTCATATTTATGAGTGAATCCGTCTATCTTTTGTAAGACTGTTTTGTGAATATTATCATTCTCTGTTTTCTGCCCAACGGTGTTACGAAGAGACTAAGTTTTCATTGTTTATATTATATTAGTTTTATCCTCGCACGATTTAAATTATGGTATATTTATTATTCATAATTTATTATTGTTCATACTTATTATATTTTTAAGTTTATTTTG
>BCLG01000604.1:40892-68611 GCA_001602295.1 Zoysia matrella | reverse complement strand
CTGTAAAGCATATGTGTGCTATAACTAAGTATATTAAAATTTTGCGCTCATAAAGAGCGCTGGCTAAGACTAAGTTTGATTATTATGCTGCCAATGTATCATTATAAGAAAGTTATGTGATAAAGTTTTAAAGTTAATGGATGGGAATGATGTTAAAGAAAGTCCTCTGTTGTGTTGTTTACAGGTGTCATGAGAATTTGTCGAAATGTGGCATTTTAATTTAATCCACATTTCGAGGGGAGAGTAGATAATTATGTTAGCCTTTTGATTAGTATTAGTTATCTTAATAGAGCCAAAGCTGCGGACTATCATGAGTTCACAGAATAATGGTGACTCTATAAGGAAATTTTTTTCCAATAAACTCAAAATGTGACATGCTCTCGTACTTGTTACATGCTGAAGACTTGTAAAGTATAGGGATAAGTTTTAAAGTATCTCATAATCTCTCTCATGTATTGAAATAGGTCCAAAATGAGGTGTAAGTTTACCTCAACTTGAGAGTACTAAAGATATGAGGATGTTGTAGCTACTGTCATTCTTAGATTTATTGAAGGGCAATAAGTTAGTAAGTTCGTGAGAGCCCTTATAATTATTTTTATCTGGAATTTTGGCAGAATTTAGTTCAGGAATGGATTGAAGGCCATGCCGATCTATGCAGGACACCTGGGAGGAGGTCCGCATCCATGTCCTACACCGAACAGCCACAAGACTTCCTCATCAAACCATAAGTCTAAGATCCACCGGGTCAAGCAATTAGACTATGTTAATCGTATGCAATTAGAGTGTCAATCTATTTTGGCTAGAAGATCCTACGGGTTTTTGCGTCAATTAGTTCTAATTAGGGACAATTGCATTAGTGACCAAGTTAACAAGCTAATTGTATGTTTGGTCATAGTTTTTAGGATTTGCACATTCAACCCTGATTTTTCAAAGTGAAGCATGGTGCATCTCCTCTTCTTTAACCAACATCTAACAAATATATAATGCAGTATAAAATTTATGTAATAAATACTTATGCAGGATATAACCAAGAAAATATATCAATGTTTAAATGATAACGGGCTGGTGATTAAAAATATACCATTATATTCTATAACTATTTTACTGAATTTTCCTTTCCGTTACACATTACACAAATATTTAATGTATTTAAAGTTTGCATTGTAACAATTTTGCACTGTAACAGATAGTATCACATATTATCCATCTATATTTTAAAAAAGATATATATTTTATAATGCATCGATCTTAATATCAAGCATTTAACATGCTCTCAAGCTGTGCAGTGCGCAAGCTGTTCGTCTCAAGTATTAAGGGCTCATTTGAACTAAGATTTTCACAGGAATCGTATAACAACCAGTTCAATTTCTTAGAAAAAAATACATTAAATATGAAAAATTTCTTCATTCCAAAGGAGGCGTAACACGTTTCCAATGAATATTTTTAGCATGTGCGAGGACCACCGTGCACCATATATTGGTTGCAGTTCGCACATCAACTTTTGTTATCTCTGAAACGTCACTTGTGAGGCCATGAAGTAGCTCAGTTGCCGGTTGGTATTGTTATTTCTTAGAGTCTGTTTGGAAAGGAGGAATTTTTTTAATTCCTCCTTTTTTCTGTAAAATTGAATTAATTCCTGTGAAATTTCTGTGTTCCAAACAGGGCCTTACTCTATTTCCCTCTTTTAGCCTAAAATGATGTGTACATTGACAATTTTGCCCTTACCTTTTCCAACGCAGTATCTGCAAAATCAAAACAAATTCACCCACAACCCTAAGCTAGAACTTTGGTGGCAGTGAATTGGTGCGAGTGTGAAGGTTCATGTACTAACATTGTACACATTTAACTATCGCATAATGATACAAAGGAGACATTATCATCAGCAACAATAAACAATCACATATCATTATTGATACAACAGTGGCAGCTGTGATTGAGCAAGTCATGATATTTGTGGACCAGAGATACATAATATTAGCACCCATCTCTAACGTTATGATTCCAGTATCAGCAGTGCTTACAAGTATTAACCATCAACCCTTCAGTGTTGAATGGTTAGAGAGGATGGGGAATCGACACCCATCGCCGTTGAGTGTTTAAAAGGGACGGGGAGTCCACACTGTCGCTATTGAGGTGCTGTTTGTTTGCAAGCAAGGCAACGAGAACGACAATGGGAATAAGTTACGGGGTGAATATTACCGTAGGGACCCTTGATTCCTTTCTTTGTTTGTTTGCTAATGCTAACGTAAAAGGATACCATTACCATGTTTGTTTGTTGAAGGTAACGCTAATGTCATCCGTCAAAAAAAAGGGCAAAATTGACACCAAAACATGGCAACAATCCGTGAGAATTCATTCTCAACATTGTCAAAAGAAAATCGACGGAATCAAAATGGAGAAGTGTCGCGACGCTTCCTCGCCGAGCGCCGGGGTGGTCGAGGGAGGCGTGGTCGGGTCGGGTGCCGGCGCGGTCAGCGGAGCTGTGATCGGGGCGGACGCCAGCACGGTGAGAACCAAGGCGGTCGGGGGTGGCGCGGTCGGGTCGCCGAGGTCAGGGTTGGGCTCTGACGCGGTGAAGGCTGGGGCAGTCGGGCATGGTTGTTGACGCAGATGCAGGGCTTGAGCTCATACGGGTTCAATGGGATTGGAACAGATACCGCTGGGTTGAGAGGGGTATCGAGCTTGTCAAGCGCCGGATCCGATCACACTGGGAGTTGATTGCGGAAGGAGCGAAAGAAACAGGTAACAATGTAATCAATTAACGATTGTAATTAGGTTACGTTTCATTACATCCAACCAAACATCACCAGAGTGTTTACTTACCAGGCATCTAAAACCTTTATTTTATATATCTTGTCTCGCAACAGCTCTCTAGTTTCACCCGCGTAGACACACACATTCTAACTCCCTCAACTGGATCTCACTGCGTGACATCCCTCATGCGTGAGACCACACCCACTTGTGGTGCTAGCTCCAGCTACTATCAACGCTCATAACGGTGACTTCACCGCCATCCCCGCTGAAGCCCCTATATTTTAATAAAACGATAAGTCAATGTTGATATAATAAATCAATATTGTTAATATTTTAAAACCAAGTGGAGTAGTAACTTATTTATGGAATATATTTGAACCATTATATTTATCAATAGTTTTATAATTTTTAAAATTAAATTTTAGAATTCTTTTAATGTTCCATCTTAATGAAATAAATGTTCTAGTAGTAAGATTTAGGGCGAATTTGATACATGCCATTACAATTTTGCAAACTTTGAAATATGCCATTGATTATCAATGACAGGTGGAGCCCTGCAAGTGAATGACACGTAGGCCCGAATGACATATTTCAAATTTCACAAAATTGTAATGGCATGTATTAAATTAATCCTAAGATGATGATAAGTCTTTCGGCGGTGAAAATAAATTGTTCCAGTTGTCATAATAAATTGTTTTAATTGTATAAATTAATTATTCGTAGTAAAAGTTAATTGTTCTAGTAGTAAAACCAATCCAGTAATAAAAATAAATTGGTTTAAATATAATATAAGTAAGAAAAATTAAAAGAAAAAAAATTGAAAAGGACTAATGAAAATTAAAAAATTAAAGGAAAATTCACAAGGAAATAGAAAAAAAGGAAAATAAAATTATTAGAATATTTTGATGAATGCATATATAATAAAAATAAAAAATAGAAATAGAAAATAAATAAATAAAATAATAATAATAACAAAATAAAAAATAGAAATAACAAAATAAAATAATTGATTATAAAGTATAAAAATAATTATGTGTGATAATGTTTTAAAACAAAAAAAATAGAAATAAGAAACAAAAAATGAGAAAAGCAAAAGCACATGAGCTGAGCCGAAACACTGAATAAGACATGTATTGGGCCGAAAATGAAAAGAAAAAGCCCACCGGAAAAAGGGTGTGCGGAGGGTGGCTTGCCTAAGCGGGGGCGAACATTCCCATGCATTCAGTGGGAGAGAATGATGAAAACCTGCCTGACGATTTGTAAAACCGCCGTGACGATTGGAACGCGTAAAACCTCGCTCCCTTTGAGATTCGGTTGGAGGTAGCACGTGAGAAGCTGTTGCTTAGAGAAAGGGAGTCTCTGAGGCGGAGCTTTAGATAGGATTGAAATTCAGAGTGGACCAAATAAAAAAAAAATTGTCCACAGTGTCAACTTACCGTACAATTTGATGAACCCAAGTTAAAGATGAATAATGTTTCGTTGATGCTCTCTTTTTATGTTACTCTCTCTGTTTTAAAATAAATGTCATTTTTTTAGGTTTTAACATCACCTTTGAGTGCTCATCTTATTAAAAAATTTATACAAATATAAAAATAAATAAGTTATGAACTAAAATATTTTTAATAATAAAATAATTTAAAATAAAAAAAATAATATTTTCACACACCTTTTGAATAAACAAATAGAAACGTGATTTTTAAAAGTAAAAAAATAACACTTATTCTGAAAGAAGGGAGTAAGCAGACCTGTCACACCTGCCCTTGTGGTAGGCCTAGCCGTCAGTGCGCGTAGCCACCCCAATGGGCCTGGCAGCCCAGCATTGAAGTCCTCCTACCAACAGCGGCCGTCAAAGACCTGCCTAAAATGAAGGATTTTTTTCTCTTTCTCTATTTTTTCTGTGAAATTAAATTAAATTTTGCAAAATTTTTGTAAAATTCATGCGTTTCAAACTGGCCTAAAGCCTTTCGCACTAGGTACGTGCCAGCACCGTCCCTGAGTGCTGTGTTGACCAGGGTATCAGACCTCTCTATATAACTTTGTGTTGACGCCAAAAAAATCCGAGTCAACACACCGCGCGCACGTCTATGTGCGAAGGATCAAAACGGCAAGAGACCAGTATCTCCGGTTCACAACGGCATCTGGAAATTCGAGCTCGGGAGGGACCCTGTCGGAGCAAAAACTTCCTAGGATTGATCCAAGCTCCGTAGGCTAGCCGGATCGCCTTCAAACGATGCCGGGGTGAAGGAAAAACAGAAATTAGGGTTTGGAAAAGAGATAAGGTAAAAGAGATAAAAGTAAACACATATTGTTTGATGATTGGAGTGGTTAGTCTCTCAATCGGTCTTGGGTCTCTTTATGTAGAGGTGGGATAGTTTTATCTCGTAGAGCCATGAATCATATTAATTAAGTAACAAATTAGATCCGATTTGGTATAAAAACTGATTTCTCCGGCCTAATTCGGTACTTGCGGGACACTCCGTGGGTCCAAAATTGTGATTCCAGAAAGAGGTATGCCGGAGTTTCCGGCCCTGTGGCAGCCATTTTTATTAAGACCGTAATTTCCTCGTCCGGGCTCCGATTTAGGTGATCTATGTACCTGTTTTGATCGTCTCGGCGAGGGCTACGTCCTGCAGCCTTCAAATCTTGGATTTGGCTTCATATTCATGCCTTTTTAAGCACTTTTTTCTTTCTTTAGTAGAATTTAGCCAAACTCTTCCAAACTGTCTTCCACTTCCTGAAAAACTTGTTGGAAAACAATCCTTGTGAAATAATCATTATCGGACAGAATTTAGATACTTTCTACCGTATTCGGTCTACCAAACCGGAGTGTCCGATTTAGAAAACCAGAACTTTTGGTCTTCTCAATATGCAAATTTTGGGTGTCAACATATGCCTCCCTATTTTTTTTGGCAAAGCTAGCGTGCAGAAAAATATTTTTGTTACCCAAAATTGATCAAGTATGATGATAAACAAGATATCGGTTATCTAGAACCAACATATCTAATGAAAGCCAATGAAGTAGCCGAAATAATATTCTGTCAATTGTAGCAATATGTTAGATCATATCAACTACATATTTCGACTCTTTGAACATTGAAGTTTAATCTAATGGCAAAAATTCTTGCTCGACCCTAATGGTCACCCCATACATATTGCTCTTTGGTAAAGACCAGTTAAGATGTAGATTCCAATGATATAGGAACCAAAGAGCATGATAAAACCATGGATGATAATCAAACATATTCAAATGTGTAGTCCATGGTATATGCATTGACAGAATATATGATGAAGACCAATGAGGTACTCGTCAATAAGGTTGATGTACCTTTTCTTTTGGTGATGGAGACCTCTTCCATTGGCTCCTTTTCGGCTCAATGGTTTTATTGCTTTGTTTTTCTTCAGCCTCCTTCTTATATTTGGACAGAAGCTCGTCAAAGGTAAGCTTGTTTTCTACTGTCTTCTTTTTATTAATACTTTGCCCCCAACCGAATATGACTTTTGTTCGGTCTTGTTTTCTAAATCACGCTCGGGGCAAAGTTCATTATTAGCCGATGTATTGATAATCGACTTTTCCTCAAGTATCGTATCTGATTTTTTTTTCTCTAAATTCCAATCCTTCTTGATACGATAAACTTGTCTAACCACCTGTCGTTTAGTTTTACCTAAAGACCGATTCTTTTGATCAAAACAGTCGTTTTGCATAGGTGGTGATCTATTCTTTGTTGATCCTCCATAAGGGATTGGATTTTGATAGGAGTACCTTGGAGGCGGTGGCATCCATGAATACCATGGGAAATAAGAATAAAGGATGCTATTGTAAGATCCCCACGATTGAGACATGGAGGCTCATAGGATGGAACCGACATTGATGTATGAGATTTGTTCCATTGCTGATTCTGATGATCTTTATGTGGTGTTGGAATTGGACTCTTTTTTACATAACTCCTATGTAGACTAGCACCTTTGATATTTTTCTTCTTTTGAGATTTAGCACGAAACTCTTCAAATTTCGGCTTTCTAATTTGATGCTTATTCCGACATCTAGGTTCAATAACCTTCCAAACACCAACCTCGGGATTTTTGGGCTTCAACATTTTTGATCTCTTCTTACTCTCGTGATATTTAGAAATATGGGTCTGATCGGTGGTAAAACCGATTGGACCGATTTGTGCATTATGGTGTTGCTCCCCGAGTGCGGTAGTCAACAAGTCTTCTACATTTTTATTAGATTCGGCTTGTGGTGGCCGAATTTGACTTGTCTCTATTTGGCCAACATCATCATTAGTTGGCCTTTTGCAAGCCTCCATAGTAAGATCCATATTAACATTAGTCGGCTTCTCAATAGCCGATTCAAGATCAGGATTTACCTCTTTAGTAGATGGATCTTTGACTTGGTTGATGTTGCCTTGTCGATCCTTGTTGCGACGTGACATAAATTCCTGAAGATCCTTCTTCATACGATCATTGAATGCCGTTTTTGCATCGTCAAGTAATCTGTCAAATGTCACCGCGGAGCAATAATCTTCATTGTCTTCAAAGCTCTCATGATTGGATATTGATTCGGCTATGATAACCCGAATCTTCGTTCCCCAACGGAGTCGCCAAAAAATGCGTTGATGCCAAAAAGATCCGGGTCAACGCACCGCGCGCACGTTCGTGTGCAAAGGATCGAAACGACAAGAGACCGGTGTCTCCGGTTCACAATAGCACCTAGAAATTTGAGCTCTGGAGGGACCCCGTCAGAGCAAGAACTTCCTAGGGTCGATCTGGGCTCGACAGCCAGCCGAATCACCTTCAAACGCCGTCGGGGCGAAGGAAGAACAGAAATTCGGATTTGGAAGAGAGTAAAAGGGATAAAGGTAAAGACATATTGTTTGATGATTGGATTGGTTAGTCTTTCAATCGGCCTTGGATTTTTTTATATAAAGGTGGGATGGTCTTATCCCGTAGAGCCACGGATCCTATTAATTAGTCAACAAATTAGATTCGATTTGGCGTAAAAACTATCAAAAACCGACTTCAAGGGCCGGACACTCCGGTACCTTGCCGGAAACTCCAGGGGTCCAAAAATGCGATTACAGAAAGAGGTCTGCCGGAGTCTCCGGCCCTGTCGCAGCCATTTTTCTTAAGGCCATGATTTTCTCATTCGGGCTCCGATTTAGGTGATCCATATATCAGTTTTGATCGTCTCGGCGAGGGCTACATCTTGGATCCTTAATATCTTGGATTTGGATTCATCTTCATGCATTTTTAAACACTTCTTTTCTTCTTTAGTAGAATTTAGCCAAACTCTTCCAAAATATCTTTCACGTCCTGAAAAACATCTTAGAAAACAATCCTTACGAAATAATCATTATCGAACATAATTTAGATACTTTATACCGTATTCAGTCTACCAAACCGGAGTGTCCAATTTAGAAAACCAGAACTTTTGGTCTTCCTAAGATGCAAATTTTGGGTGTCAACACTTTGGCTCTCGAAGTTATGTTCGACTTACATAAAGCCAAAGTTATCTATATGTCTAAAGTTATGCACACATGAGCTTTACCAAAGTTATATGTCCAACAAAGCCAGGCATTATATGTCCAAAGCCAAAGTTATATGTCAATATGCGCATGAGTAATTGACGGGGAGCTTTACGAAGCCCTAAGAACTGGAAGAGCGCACATTGCCGGAGTCGGATGATCGGCCATGAGGCTTTGAAGTGCAATGGTACTATGCGTACTTGTAATTTAATTTGTTGATTTAAATAATTAATTAAAAGAGATGTTATAATATTTGAAGTTAACCATTACCATCCATTTCATCAGATCTGATAGTTAAAAATAGAGAGTTACTTAGACAAAGGTATTAAAATGGTGGACCCGATTCTAAAAATAGTGAACCCGATACTAATTTTTAAAAATCAATAGTTGAGATTAATTGAGTCGGAGGAGATAACGCTAGTACCTCTGAAGCACCGTAACTAGTCCTGGACGTCGAGCCAGCTTAGCTCAGCTTGGCTTGGCTTGGGCAAGCTTGCGAAAAAAACAAGCTGGCTTGACTTGGCTTGAAAAAAGAACGAGCTAAAATGACAGTTTGATTTGGCTTGATACAAGCTCGAGCAAGCTTGTTTAGCTTGTGAGCTCAGCATGTGAAATATAATAGGAAACATCCCAAATAATCGTAAAAAGATTTCAAGTTGTAAACATGTTTATTCTCTAATTCTTAAAAAGCACAAATTTTCTTTTCTACGTACACACGGTAAAATATCCAAAAATGGGTTAGACTACGTGCACACGAAAAATGCGGCCAAAGTTATTCTTTTTTACAAATATGACAGATGAAATCTCTGCAAGACACCCTTTACCAATCTAACAGATGATCTTCTAGATCTCTTAGATTTTGAGCCCACATGAGCTATTGTTAGTTAACAAAACACAACTACTCGGAACAAATATATGAGATCCAATGAAAGTTGTTTAAAAATAAAACAAATTTATTTTAATATTAATATATTATTTTTTTAAGTTAATATTTTTTTTTAAACCGTAGCATTCGGACATTGGGACTAATACCTCTTAAGCGTCTCATTAATGAAACATACAATATTGATGTGGCTAGGGGACTAAGAGCTCCTCATAGTTCTGTTCGTCTCGATTCGTTGCAAGCCACTGGTGACGGAAGAAGGATGAACAAGGCATGTGGATGACTCCAAGTAGAGATACTAGCCGTGCATGAGTCCTCACATGTTCGCGGGAGATTTCATGAAGAAGATACGTCGTCGGATGTACCTTGCTTCTTTGTTTCCTCAAATAAAGACCTTTCGTGTCAATAGGGTTAACAATCGATTCCTTTTTTAAAGACTGGCTGCTAATCTATTCCTTGGCAATCTGCCGGCACATACAGATATGCGCTTTACCAGCAAAGGAAAGAATTTGTTCCACATGAACTGACCATATATATGCATGTACACACGGACATGCACGCACCACAATACCCTTGGCAATTCAAGCTTGCATATTACCTGTTATTAGAAGATGGCTCCGTCAATTGCCGACGAGGATGGTAAACTCTAATATTGTATCGTATCTTACTTCATTCATTTGATCTTCAAAGGTCGGTTGCAAACATGGCGATTATGTGTAGAAATGAAAGCGATGACATCTGTGATCTTTTATGCATGTGCTCTAAAATAGTATAGAGTATTATTATAGCAAGTACCCCCTCCCTCTAGCAATGTTAGTATTTCTGAGGTCAATCAAAGTAATGTTTTTTAACTTTGATTTTTAATACAAAAAAAAATTGATTCACTGCATATTCTTTCTTTTTAAAACATTACACTTTATTTTTAGTCAAACTAGAAATGCGAATATAATTAATACCTGCTACCTGCTGTGACTGGCTATTTATCTCTAATTTCCAAAGTAATTATATGGCACGGTGCTAGCTGCTATGAGTGCCAAACATAATACCTGCTCAATAGTATAAGCTATTCTTAATTGATTGACAATTCGCATCGCTTACATCACATGTACCCTATATTTTGTCGATGATGTACTACAAGCTCAAGCATATATAAGTCTCCAGTAGAAATTTTCCAAAATCAAAACGCACTCTGGAATCATCTTTAAACGGCCTTCTTCAGTAACCAACCAAATTTTCATTCATGTACCAAGCTTCAAACATCATTGCGAAGGCTTTAACGGCTTTTAAATTTAGCCGTCCACTTTCTCCACAAATTTTCTTCGTTCTGAGTTCTAGGTGGACCACACTCATTGTGGTCCCTGAGCAATTTTCTACTCTGTCCAAACTTAATTGATTCAGAGCTAGGTCCCCATCTTCTCACCACAAATATATACAGTATAAAATTATTTTCCTTCCCATCACATGCAAAACTTTTAAAAAACGATTATAGGTCGATTTCCATAATTCCTGAAAGCACAATATTAGTCTCGTCCTCGTAGTGTTAATTAGAGATAAATATTTTTCATGTCCCTGATGGAATTGTGTGGTCTTCGTTTGCATACGCACGCTAGTAATTGGTTGTGTACGCAAATAAAAGACACTTGTGCATGTCGCCGGTGAGGGGTTGCTACGGGAGGATGGCTGCCTTTTGTCAACCTTGCAATGCTTGAGCACTCGTCATTTTGTGTTTCATATTGTCTATATATATATATATATAATTGTAATGCAGATTTTTGCAACCGATAGTTCAGATTTTTGACACAGCAACACAAGGGCATTATGCTAGTGAAAATCCATACATGTAGAAACCTTGTAGGCGTGCAAATGCTTCCTTCCTATCACCATATGCGACTGCTTCCATTTACATTTTTTTTTCCAGAGTCTTATATGGACACAACTGAAGCGCGTGATCAAAATGAGGCACGATGGCATACCAAGGACGCGAAGTCACCTACGTCTGGCCCTGGAGCTGATGAACAGCATGGTATTGAATTCTTCTCTATGTCTGCCGTCATCATATTATTATTATTACTACTATTTTTTTGGGAAGGCGAAACCACACTTTTGATGCCACTGTTCAGAGGACGATGAAGAAGATTTCAGCAAGATGGCCGAGAACTTCAGCAAGATCACCGGGAAGGTGAGCAAAGCAATCCCCCGACGCTACCATGAGCCCCGCGTGCCGACCATTTATGTGGTACCAAGGGACCTCGTGGAGGGCACCAAGGACTCGTACGAGCCCGAGGTCGTGTGCATCGGCCCCTTGTTCGACCAGACGGAGCGTGCGAAAAAGCCCCGCCGCAAGCTCGAGAAGTACAAATGGTGCTGCCTCCGCAAGCTCCTTGTCACCAAGGGAGGACAGACACAAGAAGAGGATGCCTGGATTCCAGGCGTGCACGGACCGCTGCTTCGCGCGTGCTTCGACATGGTGAGGGGCCTCGAGCCGCGAATCCGCGACTCCTACGGCGACAAGATCTCCGACGGCGGGAGCGACGCGCTGGCGCTCATGATGCTGCTCGACGGAAGCTTCCTCCTTCACCGCCTGCTCAAGTTAGCAAGGCTGGTCGGCGACGGCGAGGGGAACATGGTGGAGGACGATGACGACGACGACTGGACCCAGGTGGTCGGCCGTTGCGGGATCTGGGGAATCGTCACGCGCGATCTGCTGCTGCTCAAGAACCAGATCCCATTCTTCATCCTCCGGGAGCTGTTGAAGCAGCTCAGGGGCCGTGCCGGTGCCAGCGACGACGACGACGACACCATAATTAAGGGTGGCCTCCGGCTCTTTGCATCTCTCCGTCCTGGGCCAGCTGGTGCAGGCCGCTCCTCCTCCACCATCACCTGCCTTGACGTGCACCACCTCCTGCACCTCTTCTACATGTCCACCTGCGGTAACTTGAGCTTTCCTACCAAGCCAGAGGGTCGGATCAATCTGAATGAGGCGCCTCGGACCAGTGAGGATGACGACGCATCGACGACGCTGTCGCTGTGGGTGCCATGCGCGAAAGAGCTAGAGGAGGCCGGCGTCACCTTCCAGGCCAAGAAACGGAAGCAGCACGACAGAAGCGAGGAGACCTTCCTCAACGTGAGCTTCCGCCGCGGCGTCCTGGAGATCCCACCGTTGGAGCTGTACGACTACAGCGAGGCGCTTTTCAGGAACCTCATCGCGTTCGAGCAGACCTACCTGGACACGCCGGGCCACGTCACCATCTACGCCCTCTTCATGGACTGCCTCATCAAGACGTCGGAGGACATGCGGCTCCTCCACCACAGCGGGGTGCTGGTGAGCCATATGAACGGCGAGAGGGACGTCGCCACGGGCTTCTTTAGCCGCGTCTGCGCGCAGGCCCAAATCTCTTGGGACCAAAACTACCTCGACGGCGTCATGCAGGAGGTTGACAGGTACCAGAGCACACGGTGGCGACGCTGGCGAGCCGCGTTGATGCGCAACTACTTCAGCAATCCCTGGGTCACCACGTCGCTCGTCGCAGCCTTTCTCGTGCTCGCCATGACCGCGCTGCAGACTTTCTTCGCTGTCTACAGCTACTACAAACCACAAGGAAGCAATTAAATATCAAAATTATATTCCATTTACGGTCAAAATTATTGTCATAATTGTGTTGTTGAACCTGTCTCATGGACAGTGTTGATTGTACGTGTACTTGTTCCATATTGTTGCAGTCTGTACGCATGTATCAGCAGCATATACCACATTTATACACCCCCAACAATCGATAAATAAACGGGGTAAAGACTTTGTTCTATGTATCTGCATCACACTAACACTAATGCAATAATGCTCACTTTCCTATTGGTTTGTGCGCCCCAGAATAGATCACACCGTGACCAGTACAGGAACGTGGCACATCGGATCTAGGCACTCTGCCGCACTAGATCTGGCTAATCAGATCCGGGTCAACATGGGGCTACACGGATAGACTGCACCGGATCTGGCCTAGCCGCTAGATCTGGGAGAGCTCGGCCACACATGGTAGCCGAGGCTGTCAGACTGTTGCAGCACCCTCACTGGAGTCATTTTTCTGGCAATGACTCAACGAACAGAGGGCCCCACAACGATGAGCTCATGATGGCGCACCCATTTTGTCTGTCACATCCAAAAATCATAAACCAAGAAAATGTGGTCTTTAAAAATTTTTGTAAACCTAACTTTTCTAGGCTCTCTTAAAAATGTCCAAAAATAAAACTGTCGGGATAGTATATCCCGGTTATCTACAGATCATCTTCTACAGCACGGCCCACCTGCGACCCGCGATTCTTCACCGGCCCACCAAAAACTTCACAAAGACGATCCGGCCGCCGCGGTCGGGAAGCCTCGCCAAGGCCCGAAGCCGAGGCGGGTGCAATCGCCCTGACCCTCAGGGGTCAGGACCCTAGCGGTCGGGACCCGAGCTATCGAGACTCGTCGGGACTCGCCCGCCGACCGCCACGAAGCAATCACTACTCCAACAACCACGCCGATTCAAAATTCCTGACGAGAATCAACCCACCGGGCGATAAAGCTGAACAGTAAAGCAACCTTGTTCCCTCACAGTGAACAAAGGTACGAATGAAGGGTGCCGATCGTTTGTCCCGAAGGCCAGAGAGCACGATTCACTGAAGACCGTGGCCCCACCTGTCAAGGGGTCATCCGTTTCTGTAGGCGGCAAGATGCTCAAACCATGGTCCGGTCACTCCAACCATGGTCCGGTCAAGACAACCCACGTCCGGTCCTATAAAAGGGGCACCCGAGAAGCTTGGGAGTAAGGAGCAACAGAAGAAAAAAGGAGAGAGAGAAAAGGAAGAGAAGAGAAAGGCAATACGTAGAGAAAAGATACACATCACCACTTGTAAACCACCCCCACCAGGCGAGCTTGGGACTCTCGGATCCGTTTGGAGCTCTTCCGCATTGTACTTTCTTGTTCTTGAGATTCATACGACCGATCTCTCGTCCCTGGACGTAGGGTATTACACCTCGAGGCGGCCCAAACCAGGTTAACCTTTGAGTCTCGCTTGTAGACTAGGCCATTCGATTCCGAAAACGCACGATCCCCGTTCGATCATATAAATTTACTGTGCCGGTGTACGAAACAGCGACAGTTGGCGCGCTAGGAAGGGGCTTTCGGTGCGTTTTCGTTCGTTGTTTCGATGGCTTCGATTTTCGCTTTAGTCGAAGATTCCTCCATCTCTCGACTGTTTTACGGGGATTTCGCGGTTGCCATCGCTCGTGATGGTCGATCGTGGAACATACCCACTTTCGCTGCTGGCCAGGCCTTCCGCTTCATGAGCCTGGATTTCGTCGCCGACAACGGCGGCGAGGTCCACCTTCAGATCCCGCGAAAGCGGTGTTAGCCTAAACGTCGCTCGCCTCGACGCCGTCTTCTTCGTTCTTCGCCTCACAGCGTGTTGGGCTACGACCCTTCCCGTGAGTGCTTCATGTTGCACGCCAAAGCCGCAGAGGACAAAACCCTCGGCAAGGCAGCACATACGATCCTTCTCCGCGCCATCACGCTCTCACTGTGGTTGAGGACGCACTCCGGCGCAAACTTGCGACCGGGGGTGATCCGAAGGGTAAGGGTGTCGCAGTGACGAGCGGTGGTGCTCGAGCGCGAGCCTGCACTGCTTATCAGCAGATCATGAACGGTGGTACGCCTGCCTTTGATACGCCTTACGAGAATCTGGCGGCGACGGCTTGTGTCCTTTACGAATCTCCCACACCCGATAATCCTGTTCTCAAAGAGACTTATGATCATCTCCGCGTCTACCTTGACGGCGCTCTGCAACAACCCGAATTATCTCTTCGTCTGGACTCTGAGGCACACAGCTCCTATCGGCCGAGTGCCGATCGTCGAAGCCCTGCTTGCGGCCATCGCCGCGGACGGGCTAAGACTCGAAACCCCGACCATCCGGTCGGCAACATCCACCACCGCTTGGAGGAGCATCGTGACACTTGTCACACCATCGAGGCACAGAGGCATGCCAGGAGTGATCGCTACTCCGACTCCGGGCGCGACCGATCCTCCGAGCGACGTCGACGACGGCGCAGCTACGACGACGCTCGGAGCCTCATCCCCGATGACGTCGGACCCCGAGCGTTCGGGGCCCGCATCCGAAGAACCGGCTTCCTCGACAAGTTCCGCGCTCGAACCAACATCATCCGGTACATTGGCGAGACGAATCCCGCCCACTGGCTCGAGGACTATCGCCTCGCATGCCAAGCCGGTGGCGCCGACGACCTATTCGCCATCCAGTACCTGCCGCTTTTCCTATCCGACTCGGCCAGGGGGTGGTTCGAACATCTTTCGAGGGACAGCGTCCACGACTGGGCCGACCTTCGTCACGTCTTCGTCGGCAATATCCAGGGGACCTATACCCGCCCGTGTAACTCCTGGGATCTGAAGAACTGCAAATAGAAGCCCGACGAGTCCCTCTGAGACTACATTCAACGATTTTCGCGCAAGCGAAATGAGCTGCCCGACGTCAGCGACGCCGACATCATCAACGTCTTCACCTGTGACACGACATACAAGGCGCTCGTCCACAAGCTGGGGTGTAAAAACCCTCGGACGGCACGCGCCCTTCTCGACATCACCACCACATTCGCCACCGGGGAGGAGGCTATTCAAGCCAACTTCAACCAGGACCAGGCCAAGGACAAGGAGAGGTCCAAGGCCGACCCAAAGAAAGACGACCGCCTCGACCAGCGACCCGACCGCTGGGATGGGAGCGGGTCGAGCGGCAAGAAGCAGAAGAACCGTCGGCAGGATGAGGAGTTCGTGGGCATCACCGAGCGGCCGCCTCGACCTCCTAAGAAGCCGGCCAACCACGACAACCACTTTGAAAAGATGCTCGACAAGATATGCACCTACCACGCGACTCCCGTAACGCACACTCTGCGGGATTGCAACCTCATGAAGGCTTCCTACAAGGGGTACTTCTGTCCCGACGCTCGTCCTCAGCCTAAGCAACCCGACACCCCGGCGGAGGAGGGGGAAGGTATCCCCGAAAGTACCTTCCCCATGCCGGAGGACTGTCTGATGATCATTGGTGGGTCACGAGTCACGCCGCCATCAGAAGCAGACGTTGCGGGAGGTCAACCTGACCGCTTCCGCCGTCCCCTTGTATCTCAAGTGGTCGGAGGCCCCGATCACCTACGACAAATTCGTTCATCCGGACCACGTGCCTCAGCCGAGGCGCCTGCCTCTGGTGCTCGATCCGATAATCGGCACCACTCGACTATCCAAGGTCTTCCTGGATGGAGGCAGCGCCTTCAACGTCCTCTCGAGCAACGTTCTGTTTCATGGCGTCATTCCCGGGGGTAGCGCAGTACCCCTGGGTCGGATCACATTGCCGGTCACCTTCGGCGACTGCGACAACTTCAGGACGGAGAAGCTCACCTTCGAGGTGGTCTATTTCTTCGGTGTCTATCATGCCATCCTCAACCGACCCGCCTACGCCAAGTTCATGGCGGTCTTCAACTACGTCTACCTCAAGCTCAAAATGCCAGGGCCCAAAGGCATCATCACTGTGGCGTGCCGCTTCAAACACGCTCTCGCGTGTGAGAAGGAAAGCTACGAGCTGGCCGTCGCCCTCGCGGGGTCGGCCCAACTGGAGGAGATACGCCAGTCTTAGGTGTTCGCCGCAACTCTCGACTCCAAGCCTGCCTCCTCCACATCCTTCGAGCCCGCCAACGACTCCAAGGAGATCGCTTTCAATGACTCCGACACCTCCAAGAAGGCCAAAATCGGGACCGTGCTCTTCGACAAATAGGAAAGCGCGCTCATTGACTTCCTCCGCTGGAATCAGGACGTCTTCGCCTGGGCACCATCTAACATGCCAGGCATCCCAAAGGAGGTCGCCGAGCACTCTCTGAACATCATTCCAGGCTCCCGACCGGTGAAGCAACGACTCCGACGCTTCGACGACGAGAAGCGCCGCGCCATCGGCGAAGAGATCGCCAAGCTACTCGATGTCAAGTTCATCAAAGAGGTCTACCACCCAGAGTGGCTGGCCAACCCTGTAATAGTTAAAAAGAAGAATGGGAAATGGAGCATGTGTGTTGATTACACGAGTCTCAACAAAGCAGGCCTAAAGGATCCATTTCTTTTGCCGCGCATAGATCAGGTGGTCGATTCCACCGCAGGGTGCGAAACCCTCAGTTTACTTGATGCGTACTTCGGGTACCATCAGATATCCATGCGAGACTCCGACCAGTCGGCCACATCGTTCATCACACCCTTCGGCTCGTTCTGCTACGTCACCACGCCCTTCGGCCTCAAGAATGCCGGCGCCACATATCAACGCTGTCTGCAGAAATGCTTCCACGATCAGCCGGGTCGGAATCTGGAGGTCTACGTCAACGACATTGTCATCAAAACTCGGCAGGTGGCCGACCTCATCAAGGATCTGGAAGAAACCTTCGCCAACCTTCGATAGTTCCGCATCAAGCTCAACCCCGAGAAGTGCGTTTTTGGCGTCCCCACCGGCAAGCTCCTCGGGTTCGTCATCTCCGAGCGTGGCATTGAAGCCAATCCTGAGAAGATCGCCGCCATCCACAACCTCGGGCCCATCAACAACGTCAAAGGTGTCTAGAAGCTTACTGGGTGCCTGGCGGCTCTCAGCCGCTTCATCTCCAGGCTAGGTGAGAAGGCTATGCCTTTTTACCGACTTCTCCGAAAGTCCGACCGTTTCACTTGGACCGCCGAAGCCTAGGATGTCTTCTAGCAATTAAAGGCCGTACTATCTTCCCTGCCAGTCCGAACTTCACCGACCCCTGGTGAGCCGCTACTCCTCTACATCTCCGCCACCGCCAAGGTCGTCAGCACTGTACTTGTCGTCGAGCGATCGGAGGTGGGTCGGGCCTTGATGGTCCAGCGACCCGTCTACTTCATCAGCAAAGTGCTCGCTGACGCCAAGACCCGATATACCCAAGTGGAGAAGCTGCTTTGTGCGATCCTCATCACGAGCCGTAAGCTTCGCCGCTACTTCGACAGCCACTCTATCCGAGTGGTGACAAGTTTCCCTCTCGGGGAAATCATCAACAGGAAGGACGTGGTCGGGCGCATCGCCACATGGGCTATGGAGCTTTTGGGCCATGACATCACCTACGTACCCCAACATGCCATCAAGTCCCAAACCCTCACCATCTTCATCACCGAGTAGACTGAGGTGCAAGAGCCATTGGATTCCACCGACCCCGAGCAGTGGACCATGTTCTTCGACAGATCCTGCCGACTGAAGGGTTCGGGGGCTGGCGTCATTCCCATCTCCCCCAAGGGAGATAAGTTCCGGTACGTTTTACTGATTCACTTTCCCGCCTCCAACAACGCGGCAGAGTACGAAGCTCTGCTACATGGCCTTCGTATGGCCATCACGCTCGGAGTCTGATGGCTCTACGTCAGGGGCGACTCCGAACTCGTCATCAACCAAGTCATGAAGGTGTCAAGCTGCCGAGATCCCAAGATAGAAGCCTATTGCCAAGAAGTTCGCAAACTTGAAGACAAATTCGACAGGCTCGAGCTTCATCATGTTCTACGCTGCGACAACGAGGTAGCCGACACCCTCGCACGGATGGCCTCAGGACGAGATCCAGTTCCCGATGATATCTTCCTCAAGATCCTCACCAAGCCGACAATCAAGCTGAAAGACGACGTTGTCGACCCCCACGCTGAGGCAGCAGTCGAGGAGCAGGCCCCGACCTCTGGGGTCGAAGCCCTGTCCGTCATCCCTGATTGGTCCTAGGACATTTATGCGTATCTTCAGGACGGCACCCTGCCATCTGACACCAACGAAGCCCGACGAATCATGCGTCGGGCGAAAGCCTACACCCTCATCGACAATGAGCTCTACAAGCGCAGTCCCAGTGGCGTCATCCAGCGCTGCATCCCTCAGGCGGAGGGTTTGCGCCTTCTCGACGACATTCACTCGGGGATTTGCGGGCATCATGCTGCCCCAAGGACCCTAGTTGGCAAAGTTTTTTGCCAAGGTTTCTACTGGCCTACAGCAGTCTCTGACGCAGAAAAGCTCGTTCGCTCTTGCAGGGGCTGTCAGTTCTACGCCCGTTAGACATACCTATCGGCCCAGGAGCTCTAGACGATCTCGATCACCTCGCCGTTTGTGGTTTGGGGGCTCGATGTCCTCGGGCCTTTTCGCAAAGCGCCTGGGGGCTTTACCCAGCTATTCATCGCGGTTGACAAGTTCACTAAGTGGATCGAAGCAAAGCTGACCCCTTGCATCAGCTCGGGTCGAGTCGTCGAGTTCATCCGCGACATCATCTTCTGCTTTGGGGTCCCAAACTCCATCATCACCGACAACGGAACACAATTCACAGAAAACATCTTCCGAGAGTTCTGCGAGGAGCATCATATCAGGCTCGATTTCGCCTCTGTCGCCCACCCGAAGACTAATGGGCAAGTGGAACGTGCCAATGGCATGGTGCTCCAGGGACTGAAGCCTCGGATCTACGACAACGTCGAGCAATCCGCCGGGCTGTGGGCCAAAGAGCTCCCTTCCGTGTTGCGGGGCCTGCGAACTACCCCCAACAGAACCACAGGATTTACTCCTTTCTTCATGGTGTTCGGGGCCGAAGACGTTCTCCCAACCGACCTCGACTACGACTCCCCAAGGATCAGAGCCTACGACGAGTAGAGGTCGAAAGAGGCGCGGCAGGACGCCCTGGACCAGTTGGACGAGGCGCGCGACGTGGCCATACTTCAGTCGGCCAAGTACCAGCGAAGCCTTCGACGACTACACGCTCGACGCGTCAAGGGTCTAGCCCTCAGAGTCGGCGGCCTTGTGCTCAAGAGAGTGCAAGACAAGAGAGATCACCACAAGCTGTCCCCCCCCCCGTGGGACAGACCATATGTGATCAAGCGAGCCCTAAAGTCTGGCATGTACAAGCTGGCGACAGAGGACGGCGCTGAGCTTGTTCACGCCTGGAACATCAAAAATTTGCGTCATTTTTACGCATAATAAAGCTATTCAAATCTCAATGCATCTCATTTATATCTTATCCACTAACTGTGTCTTTGGCAGTGAAGTGTAGTCAGCTCACCTACAATCCTCTGCTCGGGGGCTATCATAGGAGTCCCATCCGAGGATTGAAGCGACCGACCCGAGGATCTTAAGGCCCTGTGCCCCGTTAGCCTAAACTAAGGTCCCGCACCTTAGTCCCGAAAGGACTTCGTGTCCTGGCGATTGGCTCTATACCGCGCCATTACTAAGGCTCGACGCCTACCACATTTCCTCAGGGACCGACCCCCCAGCTTGTGACTCGGTGCACGAGTGACTCGGCCTGACTCTTGCGGACTATGAGCATTTTCGTTCAAAGCAATCCTCGCGGCTAACGGTCCGACCCGGTGTTGGTGACGCTCTACGGTCCGAGCCCGACACTCGACCCTATGAGCTATACCCGATCCAGTCGCCTGACCAACGCCCAATAGAACGCAAAGAACAATGTGAAACGCTTGACGTCAGAAAGAGTCAGAAACATAAACAACCTCGCGAACAAGTGAAGTTCACAGATATCACTACAAGCTGCAAGCAAGAACATCTAAAGGGGAGGCAGGCGGCCGAAGCGCTCCTCCATCAGGGTCGGCCTGAGGAAGCAACTGATGATCTCCTGCACCTGAGGCTTGGAGTCCTCAAAAAGTTTCGCCGACGCTTCACCCGACGTCCCCGAGGCGAAACCCACGGTAATGCGCCTAAGGTCGGCGTCAAGATAGTGGGACCGAAGGTGCGCCAGCGTCAACGACGCTCCGTCCCGTAGAGCGACGAGCAACTCGGTGCGGATCAAACCCGGCAGCATCTCCAACACACGGGATGCCCGGTCCA
Organism: Zoysia matrella; assembly: GCA_001602295.1. Classification (NCBI taxonomy): domain Eukaryota; kingdom Viridiplantae; phylum Streptophyta; class Magnoliopsida; order Poales; family Poaceae; genus Zoysia; species Zoysia matrella. Next base: position 47,581 of record BCLG01000604.1, on the reverse strand, counting down.
CTGACACGCTCGCGTCCCGAGTGTTGTCTAACACTTGGCGCACCAGCGTCCGGACCGACGACAGCAGCCTCCGGAGCTCCACAGCCACGCCTGCACCTCAAAATTTCAGGAACCAACCTCCCTAATAACTAACAAGTCCACTTGTTACTTACCCTCGTGATCTTTCTGCGCAGCCTCGGTGGCCGACCGCTCATTGGTCAGGTCCTGTTGAAGCTGAGCGTTGACGCCTCAAGCGAAGCAGACAGCTCCTGCAGCTTTGCCAGCTCTGCCCTGTACTTCCTCACCTCGGCCTCCAACACGTCGAGGCGAGCCTCTGAAGTATCATGGCTTTCCAGGGCAAGGCGGCATAGCTCCTCCGACCGCTCCAACGCGCCGTTGGCCGCCTCGCCCAAGCGTGTCCGGTCCTTCAGCTCCCGGATTTCTCGGGCACTACGGCCGGCCCCCTCTTGGAGTTCTGCGCGGTCCAACACGTCAGCGAAAAGCAATTGATTGAACATTTTTTGGCTAGCAAACTGCAAAGTTACTTACTCGCGCAGGTCTGGCGTAACATTCCGACCTCCTCGCCAAGGCTCCTCCTCTCGATGTGCAACCGAGTGATCTCCATTTGGAGCTCTTGGCTCTCTCTTTCGGAGTTCTCAGCGCGTCTTTCAGCATTCCCTAGGGCGAGGAGTCGGTTGGCGGCCAATTTCTTGGCCTCATCACGCTCGCCACAGGTCCGTGCAAGCTCACGACGCAAAGCCTCGACCTCTGTCTGGACGAAACTTTGCGGAGGCTGGCGAAGCGCTCTTTCAAGGGTCTCTTGCAAGACCCGCAAATCAGGTTCGTGCATAATACTCAAAACTTAAAATATTAAAACTTACCAGGCAGAGCGCTCCATAGGGATCGGCCATGGTCTCCTGGAACTCCTCCAATCACTCCTTTGTGTTCTGCATATGAGTGAGCGCCGAGGAGAGTCACTCGCCCCCCCCCCCCGAGCACACCTGGTTGTACAGGAACCTCCAAAAGTCACAGGCGGCCTCATTGGAAGTTGAAGGACCAGGTGTCGGCTGGTGTCTCGACGAAGTTGATGTGGAGGGGTCCGGTCTCCACCTCGAAATCTAGGGCCGCCCCGTGTCCTCCCGTTGCCCAGGAGCGACAGATGGCTGCGTCGTCACCACCAATGCCGCGCCAAGGGACGGACCGGCCAGGGGACGGCCCGGCCTGTCTTTCCGTCGAAACGACGGCGCTCGGAGGCACCGCCGTCTCCTCCCCAACATCCACATCCCCGGCGGCAGGGCTCGGGGGTAGTGGAACATCAACCCCGGCCTCAGTGACCATGGGTTGTCCCTCGTTCCTCCTGGCCTCTTCGCCCGAGAGTCCCTCTTGATCCCCCTGGCCTCGGTGCTCGAGGGTTGCACTTGTTCTTCCCCCCGCTCCTCCGCGGTCTCGGCCGCGGACACTACACGAGGCGGGGACAGTGAAGAATGCGCCGTCGGCTACGTCAATCCCACAGCAGGCGACCCTTCCTCAGGCGCGCTCCCCGCCACGAAGGCCTGCGGCGCGGCGAGAGAAGAAGGGGCACTACATAATACGACCAAAATGTCAAGCACTTCAAAACATCAGGTAAAATATCCGATTAAATCAAAATGTAGAAACTCACCGGCGTGACACTTGGATGGAGAAGGGCAGGCTCCCGCTGGCGAAATTTGCCCGACCCCGGCGACCGCAGGCACGGTTGAAGTCGGGAGGGGAGCAGAGGAACCAGATTCCTCTGTCCTTGCTTTTTTCGCAGGCGGCCCCTCGGCACTCTCCGCATCCCTCGTCCTCTGACGATGAAAGCGCTCAGTGAGCGGCATATCGTTCGAAGAGTCAGAATCTGGCGAAGCGGCGGCCGGAGTCGCCCGTGCTGTGCTCACGGCCGAAACCTTTCCCGACACGGTTGCGGCAATGGACCGTGGGGCTAGGGGAGGCGACCAATTATCCCCAGTGGACGGCGACGACAAAGACTCGGCAACAGAAATGTCTGGAGCGGTCGGCACACCGGCCGAAGGAGCTGGCACAACGGCCGGAGCGGTCGGCACAGCGACAAGGGCCGTCGGCATCGCGACCGACTCTGCCGGGGTAACAGCCACCGCGGCCAGGACGGTCGGCGCGGTCACAGGAGTCGGAGGAGACGCCGGCCCAGTCGAAGGTCCGGCGACGGCAGTACAGGGGCCGACCCCTTGATTCGGGGATCCAGCGCCCAGTACAGCCAGGACGCCAACTTCTTCAGCCGGCACCACCACAGGCGCTAGTGCATGTGACGGAGAAACGCCCTCCTACGAAGCACAGATAAGCATTCCAATTTTGCCAATACCTTTATCACATATCAAACTAACAAATACAGGCAAAACGACTTACCAGTCGATCCGCCTGATGCTCGCGTCTAGAGGGGCCGATCCTCTGCTCGTGTCAACGAGAGCGTCACCCTTCAGGAGGCGCAAAAGGCGTTGCCTCATGTCGTCTTCCGACAGCTCCGACTGGAGGATCTCCCGCATCGTGTCGAACCGCCCGGCGTAGTCGCACATGTGCCAGGCGCGGAGGCGGAGCGGTTGAACACGACGCCGAACGAAGGTGTCGACGAGCCGTGCCCCAGTCAGGCCCGCGTCGTCCAACTCGGCCATCCGGACGAGCAGATCCTCGATCCCGGCCTCCTGCGCATCGCTGAGCCCGGTGTTCCACGAGTCCAAGATCGTCGGCGGTTCGAGACTGAACGCCGGCAGTTCGGGGGCGGTGTTATTGATGTAGAACCACCCCTCACACCAGCCCTTCAGGGAGTCCTTCAACGGTATGTTGAAGTACTCCTGACGATTATTCTGGAGGCAAATCCCCGCACCACCAACAGCGCGGACCGTGCCGCCTTCCTTCTGAGGCTGCACACGGAAGAAATACCTCCACAAATCGAAGTGGGGATCGATCCCCAAGTAGGCCTCACACAGCGTGACGAATGCTGAAATCTGCAGGATGCCGTTGGGGTTGAGATGGTGAAGACGCACGCCGTAGTACTCCAGCAAGCCGCGGAGGAAGTTCGACGACGGCAGCATCAGACCGCGCTCGTGGAACTCCACGAAGCTAACGTTCTCGTTGGTGCGGGGCGCCAGAACGGCCTCGTGGTATGCCGAACGCCATCGCCCCGTGTCGCTCGGAGGAAGCACTCCAATCCCCATCGAGGCGGTGAGGATGTTCTTCGAAACGGTGGATGCTTTCCACTGGGCGGCCATGAAGACGAAGATGAAGACGAAGAGCAAACGCAAGGAAGACGAAGAACACTACGCGTGGTTGTTTGAAACCAAGATGACGAAGACCAAAGGGCAAACCACCCTTCTTATAGGTGCCAATGCGTCGATTTGACGCACCCCGATCATGGGCGCCCGAACCAACGCGCCAACCGTCACTCACTGACGAGTGGGTCCGTAAGCGCTCGTAGCGGGCGCTCAAACTAAGGCACACTGAAGAGCCTCAGCACCCAGTCAGCGACAGGCGGGTCCGCGAGCCGCTTTGGAAACCCTAGCCAGCGGATAAGAAAACTGCGCGGCATTTACGCGCAGTTAATGCCTGGCAACTGTACCTCTGATGGGATCTGCGCGACGCGAACCATTGCGCATTCTTGGCCGCACGATAGGCCGATCCAACCGCCTGGAGCGACCGGCGGTTACAATTCCTAGACGTCGCATGCGCCGTCCACCTGGAGGCGGCGGAGCCGTCCGATCATTGGGACCGTGACCAACGATCCGTTACTAACGCCGTGAACCGATTCACGGGTTGAGACGAACGAGAGGTCGGGCAAGCCCCCGACCGACCCGACAGCTATCCGAGACGCTGATCATGGGAAGACTGGCCCGACTGGTCCAACCTAGGCGTTATGCTGATCATGAACAGAGGTCGGCCAGACCGGCCCAATCTACGCATTTTTCCTGGCACCAGGCTAATGACAAAAATTAGCATCCGACCGACCTCTACAGTCGGGAATTGCCTTCACGACGCTTCAACCCACGACCGACCCTTCGGATCGCTCGGGGGCTCGGGGGCAACGCCCTACGGGCGCGCTCGTGCGCCCCCGTAGGATCAACCATCAACAAGTGATGGTCGGCACGACGCTTCAGCCCACGACCGACCCTTCGGATCGCTCGGGGGCTCAGAGGCTATGCCCTACGAGCGCACTCGCGCGCCCCCGTAGGATCAACCATCAACGAGTGATGGTAGCACGACGCTTCAGCCCACGACCGACCCTTCGGATTGCTCGGGGGCTACGCCCTACAGGCACGCTCGCGCGCCCCTGTAGGATCAACCATCAACGAGTGATGGTCGGCACGACACTTTAGCCCACGACCGACCCTTCGGATCGCTCGGGGCCTTGAGGGCTACGCCCTACGGGCGCGCTCACGCGCTCCCGTAAGATCAACCATCAACGAGTGATGGTCGGCATGACGCTTCAGCCCACGGCTGACCCTTCGGATCGCTCAGAGGCTCGGGGGCTACGCCCTACGGGCGCGCTCGCGCGCACCCGTAGGATCAAAACAAGCTGTGAAGACGGACAGCCCAGCGTCGCCTCAACAGAGGTTGCGAACGGCGCAGGGCTCGGGGCTATTGTCGGGATAGTATATCTCAGGTATCTACGCATCATCTTCTACAGCATGGCCCACCTGCGGTCCGTGATCCTTCCTCGGCCCACCAAAAACTTCACAAAGGCGGCTCGGCCGCCGCGGTCGGGAAGCCTCGCCAAGACCCAAAGCTGAGGCGGGTGCAATCGCCCCAACCCTCAGGGGTCGATCGGAACTCGCCCGCCGACCGCCACGAAGCAATCACTACTCCAAAAACCACGCCGACTCAAAATTTCTGACGATGTACAGTTCTGAAGAGAAGATAAGCATTCCGAAAGATTCCGCAACTACCCGGCTGGACGAGAAACAACCCACCGGGCGATAAAGCTGAACAGTAAAGCAACCTTGTTCCCCCACAGTGAACCACGGTACGAACGGAGGGCGCCGATCGTCTGCTCCAAAGGCCAGAGAGCATGATTCACTGAAGATCGTGGCCCACCTATCAAGGGGTCATCCATTTCTGTAGGTGGCAAGATGCTCAAACCATGGTCCGGTCACCCCAACCATGGTCCGGTCAAGACAACCCACGTCCGGCCCTATAAAAGGGGCACCCGCGAAGCTTGAGAGTATGGAGCAACAGAAGAAAAAAGGAGAGAGAAAAGGAGGAGAAGAGAAAGGCAATACGTAGAGAAAAGATACACATCACCACGTGTAAACCAACCCCACCACGCGAGCTTGGGACTCTCGGATCCGTCCGGAGCCCTTCCGCATTGTACTTTCTTGTTCTTGAGATTCATATGACCGATCTCTCATCCCTGGACGTAGGGTATTACGCCTCGAGGCGGCCCGAACCAAGTTAACCTTTGAGTCTCGCTTGTAGACTAGGCCATTCGATTCCGAAAACACACGATCCCCCGTCCGATCGTATAAATTTACTATGCCGGTGTACGAAACACCAACAAAAACTAAACTAGAATAACATAGCAAAAAGAAAAATTTCAAAAGTTTAAAACTAGAATTTGCCAAGCGCTTGTTTTCTTTTTTTGCTTTTGGAGTTTATTTGTTTGCTTTTGTGGAGTTTGGAATTTCCATAAACCTTAGCAAAATTGAAAAAAAACAAAAAAATTTGAATTCCCGACGCAGGCCGAAACCTACACTGGGCCGACCTGTTTCCTTTTTCTGGCCCAGCCCGCACGCGCCATTCTTCTTCCTCGGCTCACCCCACCGAGGAGGGCGCGGGCGCCACCTGTATGGCGCCGCTCCGGCCACGTAGCGCATACAACCGTCGTCGGACGTCGTTGCCGTCATGCTGCCGTCGCGCATCAACGGAAAACCGCCACGCCTCTATGTTTCATGGCCGGTTTGGCCAAGTGGACACTACGCCGGGTGCCCTTCGTCGGAATGCCGTTGAACCGCCTCGCCGCAGTGACCAACTCCGTCCCACCGGCCGATGTAACTCCTCACAAGCTCGCCGAGCCGACCGACGGACGTCGAGCCAGCTAACAGCGCCGCCCTGTCAAATCATGCACTTAGTGACCGAGCCCTCGATGCTTGCCGCCGGTCGGGAATTGGGCGCTGTGGCACCGCGTAGGCCACGCCCGGAGCACCCTCGCCCATTCAGCACCTACTCCACGCACCACGGGGCAGGCCAGCTGCCCATCCACCTCGCCAGCTGCCCAACACACCACTAAAGCGCGAACCAGCCTTAACGCCGCTGCGCTGCACCGGTCGGGCCTTCCCGCCGAATTGTCGGCTATAAGAGGCCTTCTGTCTCCGCGTGCGCACCCCTAGCGCAACGCCTCGCACTGTCCAGGTCTAGCTCCCTCTCCGCTCACATTTCGTCAAAATTTAAGTTTTCCTCTTTCTTCCCCGACCCTGGCCACCGAGCGCCGCCACCAAATTCCCCTTGAGCTCGGCGGCCATTGGCCCAACACGGCACCCCTACGGCACCACCACCTTTAGAGAGAGCTCGCCGAGCTAGCCGTACAACCTATGCGCACCCCGTTCGGTCCCTCCACGAGAGCCGCCGCCGGCCACCGCACGGCTCACGGCGCCAGCCACCGTGGCGCCAACCCAGGGCGAGCTGAGTGCGTCACGAGGCTCCTAGAGCCTGTGCGCAGCTCTCGGGCC
>BCLG01000604.1:2300-40511 GCA_001602295.1 Zoysia matrella | reverse complement strand
CGCACAAGGTACAACCGAAGTTTTGCCACGCACATGCAAGCACGGCCCCCTGGCCGTGCCACCCGCGCACGTGCAAGACAGGACGCGCTAGAGCGCGCCCCGACTGCCCAGAGCACGCCCAGGCCCGTCCACGCCCAAGACAAAGGGCGCGGTCCTGGTCTCTGACCAGTGGGCCGCGTGACACTGCGTGTCGGTCGCACACACACACACGTGCACGTTCACGCCGAGTTCTACACCCGGTATTGTGTCCTCGGACACGGACACGGCCGCGTGTCCACTTTGGACATGGCCACAAACCCGTGTCCACGGTCACGAACACGGGCAGGGGCGCGACCCCATGTCCACAGAATCTAGTGTGGACACAGTGCCTTCCATGTGTCCACAGGTCCGGATGTGGACCCCGCACAGCCCACGTGTCCACGAACACATCAGAGCTCACGAGTCCACGTGTCCACGGACACGTCACGGCTCACGAGTCCACATGTCCACGGACACGTCACAGTTCACGGCACCACGTGTCTAAGGACATGTCATAGTTCACGAGTCCACAGACACGGACACGTCCCAGTTCATGTGTCCACAGAGAAATCCCCGATTCTAGACACCTGTGTGTCTAGGGGCCGTGGACACAAGCCGAACTGTGTGTCCCCGAAGAATTCTGTGATTCTGGACACCCGTGTGACCAGGGGCCGTGGACACAGGCCGAACCATGTGTCCACGCAGTTTTTTCACAGTTCGTCACAGCCACCTTGTTGACGACTTTGCCGCCAAATCTTAGCTCCAATCACAACAACCAATACACCGTTAGAACCATCATCACGAGCACTACCCATCCGAACTATCCAAACTCCATGTTTCCCTTGGTGCTTGTTTTACTTGACTTTTTGCAGCTTTTCTTTTAGTAGGCTTATTGTGGTTGTTGTTTGTAGCCGACGAAGAGCCTGAAGAAGAAGACAAAGAGCCTACGTACAAGGACGAGCTTGAGGACGCCGCTGCAGGCAAGTCCTAACAACTCCCTTGAACCATATTGAACTCATGTTTTACTGCTGCACCCATAGAGCCTAATGTTTTACTGTGGGTGTTTTGACCATCGGCGCAGTAAAATTTACGTAATCGGAGGGAGAATTTCTCTTCATATTCGAATGGCCTAGTCTACGAAAGAGACTCAAAGATTAACCTGGTTCGGGCCATCAAGAGGCGTAATACCTTACATCCAGGGACGAGAGAGATCGAATTGTATGAACTCTAGAACACGAGTACAATGCGGAAGGGTCTTGGTTCGATCCAAGAACCCTAGCTCGCGTGGGTGGATGTGGTTACAGTGGAATATGACTTGGCTAACTTGGTGAATGTGTTCTGGCGTCTCTAGCCTCCTTTTATATGGGGCTGATCCAGGGTTACATGACTCGACCATGGTTACTCAGTTAAACCAGGGTTAAGTGGCTTGCCGCCTGCGGAATTGGATGACCCCCTGACGGGTGGGGCCATGGTCTTTGACTGTTACAGTCTTCTGGTGCCTGCTGGTGCTTGGAGCAGAGGGTCGGTGTCCCCTGTTCATCTTTTGCCCAGTCGTGGGGGACAAAGGACACTTTTCTATTTTGCTTTATCTCTCGGCAAGGTTGCTTTACCTCCTGATATACGTTGGCAGGAACCTCTGCGGCTGTCAGCAGTTGGTTGTCAAGGCGGTGCCCGACCCTCGGGGGTCGGGTCAGAGCGTTGGCTTCTAGCCGTTGGCGGGTTGAATCTTGTTGACGTGTAGTTTGGACCTTTCGTCGGTCGGGCTTGGACACTTGTGCGGTTCCTAACCTTGAGGTTGGGACGTTCTTGGCGGGTTGTGATCCTTCATGAGCCGTAGATGGGTTGTGGGCCGTAGTTCGTAGATGGGCCTATATGTAGAGGCTGGGTCCATAAGTACCAGGGGTATACTATCTCGACAGTAGCCCCAAGCCCTGCGCCATTTGCAATCCTTGTTGAGACGGCGCTGGGCTGATCTTTGTCGAAGTATGATCCCTGATCCTACGGGGGCACGCGAGCGCATTCGTAGGGCGTAACCCCTGAGCTCCTGAGCGATCTGAAGGGTCGGTCGTGGGCTAAACCTTCATCTTCGCCATCATTCGTCGATGGTTGATCCTACGAGTGCCCGAGAGTGCGCCCATAGGGCATAGCCCCCGAGTGATCCGAAGGGTCAGTCATGGGCTAAATCTTTGTCTTCACCGTCGTTCGTCGATAGTTGATCCTACGGGGGCGCGCAAGCGCGCCCGTAGGACATAGTCCCCGAGCCTCCGAGTGATCTGAAGGGTCGGTCGTGGGCTAAATCGAATGAATAGTTCTCGACCGCCGGGGTCGGTGCGAAGCTGATTTTCGTCATCAGCCGAATGTTGGGACAGATGCCTAGACTGGACCGGTCGGGCCGGCCTTATCTCATGATTAGCATCGCGCCTAGGTCGGATTGGACAGGCCAGCCACTTCCCATGATTAGCGCCCCGGGTGAGTATCGGGTCGGTCGGTTTATCGCTCAACCTTTCGTTTGCCCCGATCCGTGAGATGATTCTCGGTGTTAGTAACGGGTGTCAGTGATGGCTCCGACGATCACACGGTTCCACCGCTTTCACGTGGACAGCGGATATGGCGCCTGGGAATCGTAACCGTCGGTCAATCTGGATGGTACAATGGTGCCGATCAGACGGCAGTGGGAACGAGGCACTTCGAGCACGCGTGTCCCATCAACTGGCGCCTGTCAGCCATTGACCGTCGTGTCAGACAGGCGCATGTCACCTCCATCGTGGCGGAGGGTCCGGCCCCACCCGTCAGTGAGTGGGGTGCTGACGTGGCGGGTGTACATCGCGGCGTACACCAATCTGCGCCATCGCGTTGTGGGTAGTGGGGGTGAGTAACGTTCACCCCCCGGTGGTCTTTAAAAGGGGGCACGGTGATTTCGAAATTCACCAGACCTCCATTGCCTTCGTCTCCAAGCTTCCTTGCGCTAGCTCACCTTTGCATCCAGAGCCTGTTGTCTTCATCTTCGTCGTCGTCATCGTGTTCGGCGGCCGCTACAACCGTCCTTGCCTTCATCTTCTTCACCGTCTTCATCGTCTCCACCGTTGTTGTGATGGAAGCCACGTGGAAACCCTCCGCCGTCTCGGAGGCTGTGCTAGAGTCGTACCACAGCTCTGGGTTGCTGCCATCGAAGGAAGCTAGCGAGTGGGAGGCGGCGGAGAACCAGGAGATGTCGGTGCCGTCGGAGGAGATCGTGAGCTTCCTCACCTTCCACGAGCGCTGGTTGGCACTGTTGGGCACCTTCTTCCGCGTGTTGATGCTCCACTACGGCGTGTGTCTTCACCACCTCAACCCCAACGGCATCCTCCAGATTGCCATCTTCATCACGCTCTGCGAAGCATATTTGAGGGTGGCTCCAAGTCTCCAGCTATGGCACTACTTCTTCTAGGCCAGCCAGTTGCTAGAGCCTTCCGGCGCGGCCTGGCAGGTCGGCGGTGCTCTGATCATGCTTCGGAGCGCCGAGGCGAAGGATTACATCAAAGTGTCACTAAGGAAGTCCTTGAAGGGCTGGCACAACAGGTGGTTCTACATCAAGAACGCCACCCCCGGCTTTCTGGCCTTCCGGCACGCGCTGATCGAGGCAACCGACATGTGGAAAGCCAGGACCACAGCTGAGGAGAAAGACAAGTTGAGGCCGTTGTTGCAGAAGATCCGACGGCTGAGGGATGAAGGATTGAACAGCGTCGCTGTCATTGCTACCTTTGTGCGGCGTCGGCTTCCTCCGCGGCGCTTCCGAGACTTCCCCATGAATAGCAATGAGGGGAAGGACGACGCCACCCGAGAGGTGGTCGAGATCGAGCGGAGCGACCGGGAGGTCGCCCGGCGGGTCGGCAGGTTGTTGGAGGGGGACGTCACTGACGAGATGACCAAGGGACCGCAGCCTCTTGACAAGGATCACTCGACCCTGGTGAGTTGGTTTCTTCTTGGTTGTGTTATTTGGACTCGTAGAGTAGGTCGGGTCGGGTCGTGAATAGGAGTCAGGGACTTAGTCGTTGTTGTTACTGCAAGTCTTGTCAGGGGCCGTGTCCGGGTCTGGGGGATGTAGTGGGGACAGGTGCCGCAGACGTGTCCCCGGCCAAGAAGAAGATGGCCGTCAAGAGACGGCGCCCTGCAGGCTCGAAGTTATTCCCAGCCGGCAGTCCGGCTGCTTCTGCGCCAACTGTGCGACCTGCTCAAAGGTCGGCTGGGGCTCCGTCGGTTGGGGCCCTTTCATCTACAAGTGCGAGGTCGAGAGTTCCGACCTCCGGGACTGCTGAGCCGCAGGAGGTAGCTCCGGTTGACATCGGGAGTTCGATGTCATCTGAGGACGTGGTCCCGCCTTTGTCGAAGAGGACGAGAACCGAGGGGTCGACGAGCGCAGAAGTCGACTCCGAGACCGCGGTGGCGGCCGCCATGGTCCAAGTGGCAGAAACTGGGGCGGTCCAGCCCTCGGACGTGGGACAGCCGGCTGTCCCTCGAACCTGGAAGATCTCGATGCGCCAGTCGAAGGCGTAAGTTCCTGCAGTTTAAGTTTAGATGTAAATTTTATTCAGATTAGTTCATTTCTGACCTACATGGGGATGTGCAGGCTTCCGTCGTCGATCGCTGCGTTGCGCCCGACCGTGGCTGCGACAACGTCGACGTCTGAAGACACCGGTGGGGGAGCCGACGTTGGCTCCGTTGCGGTGGTGCGTGTGGCGACGCCGCCCCGGCCGTCCAAAGAGCAAGACCTGCCGACCCTGGGGGTCGGTGACGTACTGCTGCTGCCACCTCCCCCAATGGTCACCGTTGAATGTCAGGAGGAGGCAGCAGCCAAAACTCAGGAGGAGGCGGCTGCGAGGGCCGAGGGGCAGCTACCAAGGCTCAGAAGGAGGCGGCTCCTGAGACTCAGATGGAAGTAGCCGCCGTGGAAGAGAGGGAGGACTCCTCTTCGACTCCCGAAGCCGGGGGGGGGGGGGAGGTTGAAATGGAGGTGGAGGTTGAGGAGGTGCTCGCGCCGTCCCCTACCGCGATGGCCGAGGGTCTGAGGGGATCCCCCTCGCCCTTGGCCCATGAAGCGCCGGCTGTCGAATCTCGCCCGTCGTACCCGAGGGCGCGCGGGAGCTGAGTGAGATAGCCGTCGGCAAGCGGCCAAAAGTTCCCCAGGCAGACCTGTCCGGGGGTTTGCAGGGGACTACCGTGGAGGAGGTCGGCGGGCCATCGACGAGCGCGGTCCCATCCAATCAGAGCGGAACCGTCGGAGAGGCGCAGGAGGGAGAGAAGACCGAGCTGGTCATGGCGCCGACAACGCCATCATCTGCTATGGGTGCGCCGATCCTTCAGCCTCCGGCGCGCAAAGGTCTAGGAGGAAGGGGGGACCTCCCGCCCAAGGCCGTGGCCGAGGCGTGGAACTTCTACGATGACCGGATGCACGGGGTCCGTCGCTTCAACCTTGCGATGGCTTCCGGCCTCCGCCAGTTGCTCGGCATCACGGATGAGTTCCAGGACCGCTTCGACAACCCGTACTTAATTGAGTGTCGGGTAAGTTTTGAACACTTAAGGTTTTTTAGTCGAACCAAATTGGCGTGATGTTGAGTGTCGTTGTTCGCAGGTGAATGCTGCGGCGGTGGGTGAGCCGCCCCAAGGCTACGCCCTGCAAGCTGAGGTTGATGCTCTTCGGGCGGAACTGGAGTAGGCAAGGGCCGTCCGCTACGCATCGAGGGACTCCACGATCCGGCTGCACCACCAGCTTAACGCCGCCCGAGAGGCAAGCCGCATCTCGCTCGAGGAGGCCAACCGGGCGCGTATGGATGCTGTATCGACGCGGTCGGAAAACCGGAGGGTCTCCTCCGACCTCTCTTTCGCGCGAGAGACAATCGCAAGTAAGTCAGCTTACAATTTTTAAGTTTTACGGTGTTGAATGTTGGGGTCGGAGCCCTGGAGGCAGAGCTCTAGAGGCAGGCCACCCGGCACAACGTGGAGGTGCAGCGCCTCAAAGACCTCCTGGCTCACGCCGATGGGGCCCACCAGACTGCCAAGGCCACCACCAAGAGGGCCTCGGAGGAGCGCCAGCAAGCCTTCGAGCAGCGGGACCTCATCACCTCGGAGCGGGCCGTCACAGAGTCTGAGGTCGAGCGACTGTCGGAGGAGTTGCAGCGGGCCACCTCTGAGGTCCAGGAGGCATGCCTGGCTGTCGAGGCCGAGGTCGAGCGGCTCCGGGTGGAGCTGAACGAGGCCAGGTGCCTTGTCGAAGCTGTGGCAAAGGAGCGGGATGGTTAGTGTCGTACCTTTTTTTTATTGATTGGTCGTGGGGGTCGGTCGTTTGATAGCGTGTTTGCTGCAGCTCTAGTCGGCGAGCTCCGACTCCTGAGGTCCATAGGTCGACGCCTGCTCCATCGGATTTTTGCCGGCGTCACAAGAACTTCCTCTCGACGGAGTTCGTGGAGCATATGCTGCTGCAGCTGCCGGGGATCATCACCGCCGAAATGATGAGGGCGCTTGAAGACGGAGCCTTGCTGACCCTGGTGCTGATCCGCTCCCACTACCTGGACACGGACTTCGGTCGGTTGTCGAGGGATTCGCTTCTGGGTTATCGGAGGAGGAGAGGACAGAGCTCGAGGCCGAGATGCAGCTGTCGGCACGGGCAGTCGTCGCTGACTTCAACGGGTCGGAACTTCTTTGGGAGCAGTTCGGCCACCTACCCTTGTGCAGTAGCGGCATCCTTAGTTATCTCTAGTAAGTAGTAGTATTTTGTATCCAACTGTGTAATGAACACTTTTGTATGATATGTAAATACGCAAGTTTTCGACCCTCTTCTATGTTTCAGTTTTTTGCACTTAACGTTTCTCGAGTTCCGTTGGGCGTTGATCAAGTCACTGGGTCAGATATAGCTCCTAGGGTCGAGTGTCGGGCTTGATACAGCTGTAGAGCGTCACCAACGCCGGGTTGGATCGTTAGCCGCGAGGAAAATTTGAACGAGGACGCTTTCGTAACTTGGCACATTTGAGGGTCACCCACGAAACTCGACGCGGGTCGAGAGTCGGATGAGGAAACGGAGAGAGGCGCGGAGCCTTTTCTCAAGAGACTAAGGCACAGAGCTTTAGAATGTAGGAACGAGGCACGGAGCCTTAAAACGTAGGGACAAGCCGCGGAGCCATGTCGAGGTTAAGGCACGGAGCCTTAGAACGTGAGAACGAGGCGCGGAGCCTGAGGAGTCGAATGCGAAGGGGTTGATGGTTCGGACCCTCAAGTGGGGACACTGAGACTAGCCCCCGGGTAGTGAAGGGTAGGCGAGTTGGATGCGCTTCACTGCCAAAACACAATTAGTGAAACAAGAGAATGCATAGAAACTTAGCTGATTTTATTATGCATAAAAACGACGCAAGTTTTCGATGTTCTAGGCATGGGCTAGCACCCTGCTGCCCTCGGTCACTAACTTATACGCGCCAGGCCTTAGGACTCGCTTGATTACATAGGGACCCTCCCATGGGGGTGATAGTTTGTGGTGGTCAGTCTTGTCTTGCACCCCCTTGAGTACGAGGTCGCCAATGTTGAAGACCCGACCCTTAACGCGCCGAGCGTGTAACCATCGCAGACTCTGCTAGTACTTGGCCGACCGTAGAATGCCAATGTCACGTGCCTCGTCCAGCTGATCTAGGGCGTCTTGCCGCGCTGCTTCTGACCTTTCTTCGTCGTAGGCTCAGACCCTCGGAGAATCGTAATTGAGGTCGGTCGGCAGCACAGCCTCCACTCCAAAGGTCATGAAGAAGGGGGTGAACCTCATAGTTTTGTTGGGGGTCGTTCATTGGCCCGACAACACAGACGGGAGTTCTTTGACCCACCGCCCAGCCGCTAGCCTGATGGAGTCGTAGATCTGAGGCTTCAATCCTTGGAGCACCATCCCATTGGCACGCTCAACCTGACCGTTGGTCCTCAGATGGGCCACGGAAGCAAGTCGAGTCGGATGTGGTACTCCTCGTAGAATTCCTGAAAAACATGCTGGTAAACTATGTACCGTTGTCGGTGATGGAGTGTGGCACTCCAAAGCGGCAGACAATGTCGCGGATGAACTCGACGGCCAGGGCTGAGCTGATGCAGGGGGTCGGCTGCGTCTCGATCCACTTGGTGAACTTGTCGACAGCAACAAAAAGGTGGGTGAAGCCCTCGGATGCTGGCCGGAAAGGCCCGAAGATGTCGAGCCCCTAAACCACAAAGGGCTATGTGATCGAAATCGTCTGGAGTTCCTGAGCGGGCAGATGCGTTTGTCTGGCATAGTACTAGCACCCTCTGTAGGAGCGAGCAAGCTTCTCGGCGTTGGAGATTGCTGTGGGCCAGAAGAACCCTTGGCGAAAAACCTTCCCGACCAAGGTTCCTGGAGCGGCATGATGCCCGCCAATGCTCGAGTGGATGTCGCCGAGGAGATGGAGACCCTCTTCTTGAGGGATGCAGCGCTGGATAATGCCACTAGGGCTCCGCTTGTAGAGTTCATCATCGATGACGACGTAGGCTTTGGCTCGCCGTGAGACCCGTTAGGCCTCATTGGTGTCGGCCGAAAGTGTGCCGTCTTGTAGGAAGGCGTAGATGTTCTTGGACCAGTCGGGGATGATGGCCATAATCTCTGCCTTAGGGGTCGGAGCTTGCTCGCCGACTGCTGCCTCAACCTGGGGGTCGGCAGCATCATTTTTGAGCTTGATCGTTGGCTTGGAGAGGACCTCGAGGAAAACGTCGTCGGATACCGGATCCCGCCCCAAGGCCAATAGGGCGAGGGTGTCGGCTGCTTCATTGTCGCGGCGTAGAACGTGATGGAGCTAAAGCCCATCGAACTTGTCTTCGAGCTTGCGAACTTCCTCGCAGTAAGCCTCCATCTTGGGATCTCGGCAGGACGATATCTTCATGATTTGGTTCACGACGAGCTCGGAGTGGCCCTTGTCCTTGAGCTGTCGGACGCCGAAGGTGATGGTATTCGGAGGCCATGTAACAAGGCTTCATATTTTACAGTGTTGTTGGAGGCGAGGAAGTGGATCTGCAGTACGTATCGAAACTTATCTCCTTTGGGAGAGAGGAGGACGACGCCAGCCCCTCGCCTTTCAGTCGGCAGGAGCCGTCGAAGAACATAGTCCAGTGCTCGAGGTCAACGGGGCTCGGCTGTTCTTGAGCCTCAGTCCACTCAGTGATGAAGTCAGTGAGGATCTGAGACTTGATGGCTTGCCAAGGCACGTAGGTGATGTCGTGGCCTATGAGCTCCATAGCCCACGTGGCGATGCGCCCGATCACATCCTTGCCGTTGATGATCTCCCTAAGAGGGAATCTTGTCACCACTCGGATGGAGTGACTGTCAAAGTAGTGGCGAAGCTTGCAGCTGGTGATGAGGATTGCGTAGAGTAGCATCTCCACTTGGGTGTAGCGAGTCTTGGCGTCGACCAATACCTCACTTATGAAGTAGATGAGACGCTGGACCTTCAAGGCGCGGCCCTCCTCCGACCACTCGATGATAAGGGCAATACTGACGACCTTTGTGGTTGCAGAAATGTAGAGGAGTAGTGGCTCACCAGGGGTCGACGAAGTTAAGATAGGCGAAGAAGGCAGCATAGTCTTCAGTTGCTCAAAGGCTACCTTAGCCTCAGTGGTCCAGGTGAAGCGGTCGGACTTTCGAAGGAGTCGATAAAAAGGCATAGCCTTCTCACCCAGTCGGGAGATGAAACGACTGAGGGCCGCCAGGCACATTGTGAGCTTTTGGACACCCTTAACGTTGTTTATGGGCCCGAGGTTGCGAATGGCAGCGGTCTTCTCGAGATTGGCCTCGATGCTGCGCTCGAAGATTATGAACCCGAGGAGCTTGCCAAAGGGGACGCCAAAGACACACTTCTCGGGGTTGAGCTTGATGCGGAATTTTTGAAGGTTGGCGAAGGTTTCCTCCAGGTCTTCAATGAGGCTGGCGGCTTGCCGGGTCTTGATGACGATGTCATCAACGTAGACTTCTAGGTTCCGACCGAGTTGGTCGTGGACGCACTTCTGCATGCAGTGCTGATACGTGGCGCCGGCATTCTTGAGGCTAAAGGGCATGCTGACATAGCAGAACAAGCCAAATAGTGTAATGAAAGACGTAGCCGACTGGTCGGAGCCGCACATGGATATCTGATGATACCCAGAGTACGCATCAAACAGTCTAAGGGTTTCGCAGCTGTCACATCCCAAATCTCAAGTTAAGAAAACAAAGGAGAGTTTTAAAATTTTTGTTTCCTTGGCAAATCTAGTTAGGCCAATTTTAAAATTTTCCTTTAAAAGAAACTAAAAATTAGAAAGTAGTTATCTAGAAGTCAAAAGTTTGAAACATAAATTGTGAATTGGACAAGTGTTTGAGCTCTTCTTTTTCATTTCGAATTTTGGTTTTTGGAGCTTCAATTTTTTCCAAAAATCTTAGCCCTAAATTCAATCTAGAATCCACATAGAATTGGAAAAAAAAGGAGGGAATTCGAAATCTTCTATTGGGCCGAAAACTCCTTTCCCAGGCCGGCCCACTTCCTTTTTTTTTCTCTCCTCGGCCCAGCCCGTTTCCTCTCCCCTGTCGTCTTCCTCCTCAACGCGCTGCGTGCGATGACCGACGGGGCAGGCCGAACTCAGCTGGCCGCGCCGGTGTGGCGCACTCCTAGAGGGCGGTGACGGCGCCGCACCTCCGTCAGTCTTCGGCCCTTTGCCGCCCGAGAAGGAAGAAGTGACGCCGTGAACACCGGAGGGAGGCGACTTGTCGCAGTGCGGTTGAAGCCCGAGCGCCGCTCTGCCGACCTGCGCGGACCTCGCGTTGGCTGCGCGCTGAGCCGCCACGACGCTAGACCGGCCACGCAGCTGCCGAAGCCGTCCAAGGTTTACCGCCCGACTGCTCCAACTCACTGCCGCGCCGAGCTCGCTCCCCACCAACTCTAAACTCATTCCCACACCGCGCCCGCGTGTCCCCACGCTGCGCCACATCGCACACAAGGTTAGGGCCCTCTCCCTCGCCGGAAATTGCGCCTCACCTCAGCCAATTTCGAGTTTCCCAAAATCCGGCCGCCGGTCGCCATCACTGGCGTTCAACTTGGTCCGGCCACCAATTGCCAATTACTCGTGCACGAAGCTTCCCGTTACTGAGCTAAAGCCTACCGTAGTCGCTGTAAAGCTTGCAGAGGCCGCAACCGGCCTCCCCACGAGCACCCCCGCCACGCGTTGCCGCTCCACGTCGCCGGCCGTCACGCCGCGATCTGTCGGCGAACCCACACGCGTCACCATCCTCGCTTGGACCCAGGGAACCCACCTAGTTAGGTGTTGCGCGGCCCCTTGTCCTGCAACGCTGGGAACGTGCGGTGCGCACAGTCACGCCCTAGCGCGCCCAAAGGCGCCGGGACGCGCCCAGAGCACGTTTGGTACGCGTTCACCCCTCTCACGTTCCAACCGCCATGTCGGTTTTCACCAAACCACAACCCCGTCACCAGTTAGGCTAGATCACAGGGAGTCCAGAACACAAGTTCTCGGCATGGGAATCACAGCGGAGTTTCCGGGAACGCGTCGGCAAGTTCGGTGCGTGCCCGGTGCACACCGGGAGCGCGGTCGGCATGCCCCATGCATCCCACAGTCCATGTCCCTGACCAATGGACCCTAGATCACATTGTACACGTCACAGAGTTACACGGTTAGTAAAAACCTTGGTTTGAGCGTGCTCGACCCCGAACTCGTTGGACACGGTCCTTGCCCGTGTCCAGGAACTGAGGACACAGTCCTTTCCCCATGTCCGTCACCTCGGGCACGGGCACAGACGCTCCCTGCCCGAACTTTCCCGTGAACCCCGAACTTTCCCGTGAACCCCGAACTTTCCGTGAACCCCGAACTTTCCCATGGACCCCGAACTTTCCCGTGGACCCCGAACTTTCCCGTGAACCACAAACTTTCCGTGGACCCCGAACCTTCCCGTGGACCCCGAGCTTTCCGTGAACCCCGAGCTTTCCGTGAACCCCGAACTTTCCGTGAACCCCGACCTTTCCGTGAACCCCGAACTTTCCCGTGGACCCCGAACTTTCCCGTGGACCCCGAACTTTCCCGTGAACCGCGAACTTTCCCGTGAACCCCGAACTTTCTGTGGACCCCGAACTTTCCTGTGGACCCCGAACTTTCCCGTGAACCACAAACTTTCCGTGAACCCCGAACTTTCCCGTGGACCCCGAACTTTCCCGTGGACCCCGAGCTTTCCGTGAACCCCGAGCTTTCCCGTGAACCCCGACCTTTCCCGTGAACCCCGAACTTTCACGTGTCCACGGAAACCCCGAACTTTCACGTGTCCACGGAAACCCCGAACTTTCACGTGTCCACGAAACCCCGAACTTTCACGTGTCCACGGAAACCCCGAACTTTCACGCGTCCACGAAAACCCCGAACTTTCACCACAACCCACGGGTCCACAGGAAAATCCCCGATTTCGGGCACCTGAGTGCCCAGAGGGCATGGACACAGGCCGAACCCCGTGTCCAGACAGATTTTTCTGTAGTTCATCATAGCACATTGCCGCTGACTTTACCGCCACATCTTAACTCCAATCATCACAACCAATATACCATTGGAACCCACATCATGAGCCCTACCATCCTAGCCAATTCAAACTCCATAACTTGTTTGATGTTTGTTTCTTTTCTTAGTTTCTTAGTTGTTCTTTGGTAGTCTTATTGTAGCTATTGTTTGTAGCAGAAGAAGAAGAAGTTGAAGCCGCCCAAGAGCCCAAAGAGCCTGAAGAACCCGAGCCTGTAGCGGACTTCGAAGAAGACACTGAAGTAGCATAACCTATGGGTACAGTGTACAACCTCTGCAGAGTTAAAAATCCTTTCGGATAGGCCGTTGTCATGGTATTGACATGCTACTGTTCGGGCGCCCTACGATTAGACTTTATTCATTGCCTTGATGCGTGAGTGGGTGTAGTGACCCATGTTTTGGAAATTGCGTGGCTGTGTGCCTAGGGCTGGCACGAGAGTGCTGACGCCCAATGTAAAACTTGGGAACTGCGGAGAGGGGTGAAAACCTTTCCCAGGTCCACTCTACTAAAATATAGCAAATGCTCTTCTCTCTACTTTAAATTCTCTTCCAATAGGGAGCCGGCATGAAAACATGCTTTCTGCAAAACTTTACCCCCAAGCTTTCCTTGCTTCGCTACGGCGAAACCCCTTACCTACTTCTAGTTGGGACTTGCTGAGTACCTTTGTACTCACTCCTTCCGTTATGGCTACTTTTGCTCAGAAGACGAGGATGACGAAGAAGATGCTGATTACGAAGAGTAGAAGTCTCATCCACCGTCAAGTTGCCTGTGGTGTGTGTATAGACTAGGTGTGGTTTACCCAGAGTCGCTGTGCCGACTCATGCTTGTACTCTAGACTTGTTTGCCGAACCTTTTAGGTTGAGTAGTGCGATGTATTAAAGTACGTGTGATGAATACCACTTTGTTCTGAATGTGCGTACCAGCTACGGATCCAGGCAATGGTACAGGTGGCACATAGACGCTCCTTTCTGAAAGGGGGTCTTTACAGCATTCGACGGTGGAATCGACCACCTGATCCATGCGCGGCAAAGAAACGGATACTTTGGGCATGCTTCGTTGAGACTCGTGTAATCAACGCACATTCTCCATTTCCCATTCTTCTTCTTAACCATTACAGGGTTGGCCAGCCACTCAGGGTAGTAGACCTCTTGGATGAACTTAGCGTCTAGCAGCTTGGCGATCTCCTCCCCGATGGCGCGGCACTTCTTGTCATCGAAGCATCGGAATCGTTACTTCACCGGTCGGGAGCTGGGGATGATGCTCAGAGAGTGCTCGGTGACCTCCCTCGGGATGCTCAAAATATCAGATGGTGCCCAGGTGAAGACATCCTAATTTCGGACGATATAGTCGACGAGCGCGCTTTCCTATTTGTCAAAAAGCGCTGTCCTGGTCCTGGCTTCCTTGGTCGGGTCGGTGCTGTCGAGGAGGATCTCCTTGAAGTCGTCGGCTAGCTCGAAGGACGTAGAGGTTGAAGGCTTGTAGTCAAGAGTTGTAGTCAGCACCTGGGACTTGCAGATCTCTTCTAGTTGGGTCGACCCTGCGAGGGCGACGGCCAGCTCGTAGCTTTCCTGCTCGCAGGCGAGAGCGTGCTTGAAGTGGGATGTCACAGTGATGATGCCTTTGGGTCTCGGCATCTTGAGTTTGAGGTAGATGTAGTTGGGGAAAGCCATGAACTTAGCGTAGCGGGTCGGCCGAGGATGACGTGGTAGACGCCGGAGAAATCGACCACTTCGAAGGTGAGCTTCTCCGTCCTGAAGTTGTCATAGTCGTCGAAGGTGACCGGCAGGGTGATCCGACCCAGGGGCACCACGCTACCCACGGGGATGACGCTATGAAATATAACGTTGCTCGAACGGAGGTCGGACTCTGAGAGCTTCATGGCCTTGAAGGTGTCGATGTAGAGGATGTTGAGGGCGCTGCCCCTGTCCATGAAGAGTTTGGTTAAACGCGTGGTGCCGATGATCGGATCGAGCACCAGGGGCGGGCGCCTCGGCTAAGGCACGTAGTCAGGGTGATCGGACCTGTCAAAGGTGATCGGAGCCTCCGACCACTTGAGGTATGTGGGCACAGCGGGGTCAACGAGATTGACCTCCCACCATGTATGTTTCTGGTGGCGCCATGACTCTTAAGCCACCGGCCCGCCCACGATCATAGGGCAGTCCTCCGGCTCGGGGAAGGCATTGTCGGTGTTACCCTCGGCCTCCTTCGCAGGAGGGTCAGGATTTTGAGGCTGACGAGAGTCGGGTCGGAAATGACCTATGTAGAAAGCTCGCATGAGGTGGCAGTCCCGCAAGGTATGCTTGACGGTGGTCGCATTGTTGGTGCAGATCTTGTCGAGCATCTTTTCAAAATGGTTGTTGTTGTCGACCGGCTTATTCACTTGGGGTCGGGGCGGCTGCTCGGTGATGCCCACAAACTCCTCGTCGTGCCAGCAGTTCTTCTGCTTCTTGCTGCTCAAGCCGCCCCCGTCTCGACCGTCCCTGCGATCGGAGCGTCGGACAGAGCGGTTGTCGTTCTTGCCGTTGTCCTTGGACTTCTCCTTGTCCTTGGTCCGATCTCGGTCGAAGTAGTCCTAGGCGGCCTCCTCCCCGATGGCAAAGGTGGTGGCGATGTCGACAAGGGCACGCGATGTCCGAGGGTTTTTACGCCCCAGCTTGTGGACGAGCGCCTTGGATGTTGTGCCGTAGGTGAAGGCGTTGATGATGTCAGCGTCGCTCACATCGGGCAGCTCGTTTCCTTTGTGTGAAAAGCACTGGATATAGTCACGAAGAGATTCACCAGGGTTCTGCTTGCAGTTCTTCAGATCCCAGGAGTTACCCGAGCGGGTGTAGGTCCCCTAGAAGTTGCCAATGAAGGCGCGACAAAGGTCGGCACAGTCATGTATGCTGTCCCTGGGAAGGTGCTCCAGTCCCCCCCCCCCCCGGCCGAATTGGACAGGAAGAGTGGTAGGTACTGGATGGCGAACAGGTCATCGACGCCACCGGCTTTGCACGTAAGACGATAATCTTTGAGCCAGTGGGCAGGGTTTGTCTCACCGGTGTATCGAACGATGTTGGTCGGAGCGCGGAACCTCTGCGGAAAAGGTGCTCTCCGGATGTGAGACCTGAACGCTAGGGGCCCGACCTCATCAAGACTGAGGCTCCGGACGTGGTCATACCAGCGCCGATGGTGGCGATGGTCGAGAGACCGCTCCCGCCTAGACTCGACGTAGCACTCGCTCCTAGCTTGCTTCCGCGCGTCGCTGGTGTGACAAGCGACACGGTGCTCCTCGAGGCGCTGGCGAACGTTGCCAGCCGGAGGGTAGGGATCGCGCACCTCGGTCCGACCACGGCGGCTATCACGGACCGGACTCCGACGGTCGGCGCTCGGCTGATGAGAGCTGTGCACCTCGGAGTGCTGACGAAACGATGGTTCAGGTTGTTGAAGCACGTCGTCGAGGTAGACGCGTAGACGGTCGTAGGTCTCCTTGAGCATGGGGTTGCCGGGCGTGACGGATTCATAGAGGACGTAAGCCGCCGCCAGATTCTCGTACGGCGTGTCAAAAGCGGGTGTGCCGCAGTCCATTATCTGCTGATAAGTGGACCGGGCTCAGACTCGGGCGCCACCGCTCGTCGCAACGGCACCCTTGCCCTGACCATCGCCCCCGGCCGCTAGCTTGCGCTGGAGAGCGTCTTCGATGACAGAAGGAGCACGATGGTGCAAAAGAGAGTCGTCGTCATGAGCCTTGCCTGGGGTATCGACCTCCGCGTCCTTGTTAGGCTATATCATGAAGCACTCACAGGATGGGTCATGGCCCAACACGTCGTAAGGTAGATGACAAGGTGGACAACGGCGAGGCGAACGCCACTTGCGTGGGGTCTGAAGGTGAAGCTCGCCACCGTTGTCGGCAACGAAATCTAGACTTCCAAAGTGGAAGGCTTGGCCAATAGCGAAGGTGGGATGCTCCACGATCGACCCTCACGAGCGATGGCAACCGCAAAACCCCAAAAACACAGGCGAGAGATCGAAGACTCTCCCACCAAAGCGAAGATCGAAGCCATCAAAAGAGCGAAGCAAAAACACACCACGAAAACCCCTTTCTTGGCGCACCAACTGTCGGTGTTCTGACCACCGGCACAGTAAAATTTACGTAATTGGAGGGAGAATTCGTGCGCTCTTCGTAATTGAATGGCCTAGTTTACGAAAGAGACTCAAAGATTAACCTGGTTCGGGCCGCCGAGAGGCATAATACCCTACGTCCAGGGACAAGAGAGATCGAATCGTATGAACTCAAGAACACAAATACAATGCGGTAGGGCCTTGGTTCGATACAAGAACCCTAGCTCGCATGGGTAGATGTGATTACAGTGGAATATAACATGGCTAACTTGGTGAATGTGTTCTAGCATCTCTGGTGCCCTCCTTTTATATGGGGCCGATCCAGGGTTACATGACTCGACCGTGATTACTCGGTTAAACCAGGGTTACGTGGCTTGCCACCTACGGAATTGGATGACCCCCTGACGGGTGGGGCCATGGTCTTCGGCTGTTACGGTCTTCTGGCGCCTATTGGTGCTTGAAGGAGACGGTCGGTGTTCTCCATTCATCTTTTGCCCAGCTATGGGGGGTAAAGAACACTTTTCCATCTTTCTTTATGTCCCGGCAAGGTTGCTTTACCTCCTGCTGTACGTTGGCAGGAATCTCTGCGGCTGTCAGCGGTTGGTTGTGAAGGTAGTGCCCGACCCCCGGGGGTCAGGTCAGAGCGTTGGCTTCTAACCGTTGGCAGGTTGAATCTTGTTTTCGTGTAGTTTGGACCTTTCGTCGGTCGGACTTGGACGCTTGTGCGGTTTCGACCCCTAAGGTCGGTACGTTCTTGGCAGGTTGTGATCCTTCATGAGCCGTAAAGGGGTCGTGGGCCGTAGTTGGTAGACGGGCCTTTGTGTAGAGGCTGGGTCCATAAGTACCTGGGGTATACTATCCTGACAGTAGTTATATTAATGTCAGTTACTTGCTGTAGTTAATATAAATTACCACATTGATTACCCGTTGACGACATCCCCTTGTTAACCGTAGGAATTCCTTCCTTAAGATCTTTTAAGGAATGGAAAGTTGCCTTGAATATTAGATTTCTTAGAAACCCTTATGTGATGCAATGCATCACCACACCATACACCGAGTATTTGTGAAAAGTGTTAAAATGGTGTTCGATGGCGTGAGTAAAATAAAAAAGGGTGCGACTAGCGAAACTTGTACTAGGTGTAGATAGGTGGTTTTTGTCGTGGGGTGGGGCTCACAAGAGGTGATGGTGATTGGTGTGTAAGGCTTTGGTTTGGTCCACCTGCCATGGACGAGCACCCCACCCCTGCCATATAAGGAACGGTTCGTTAGCGCTTGGCTTAGCAATTTCGTGCAACCACAGAACCCGACAAATGGGAGGGACTTATCCCCGCTTTGTAGGTATTCCACATTGAGCCACTAGGAGGTCAGTAGGACACAAGAGGCCAAGAGAAAAGCGTGAGATAACTCGCTGTCCGACTTTCGACTATGTAATTGCCCGCGTCATAGGACCATAAGCCCACGGATATAGCCCCTAGTTTGGTAATACCCGGTGTAGAGAAGGGGACCAGGAAAATATGTGGCTGTGGTAAATCTCCACGATCTAGCTCCAAGAATGTACCGTCGCATCATCGAGAGGTTGAAACCCCAACGGATAGCCCCTTGATGCGTCTTGGGTGGAATCTGTGGAAGCCTATGTAGTTGTGGGGTAAACATTATGCAACTCTGTTGATCAGGAGGAGCATAACCTGTGGGTACAGTGTACAACCTCTGCAGAGTGTAAGAATCCTTCCGGATAGGTCGTTATCACGTTATTGGTATGCTATTGTTCGACCACACTACGATTAGTTTTCTATGATTTCCTTGAGGTGTGAGTGGGCGTAGGCGCCCGTGTTTTTGAAATGTGTTGGCTGTGTGCCCATCTAAAATTCGAGAACTGTTGGAAGGAGTGAAAACCTTCCTCAGGTCCACCTTACTAAAAGACGATAAAAATTGTTTTCCTCCTTGTTTGAAACTATTCCATTAGGAAGGCCCGGTATAAAAACTTGCTTTTTGCGAAACTAAATCTCAAGCCTTTCCTTGCTCCGCCTTTCGCATACCTTGCCTCTCCATACAGTTGGGGCTTGCTGAGTACTTTCGTACTCACCCCTCTCCTTGCTGTTGTTCTTCAGAGGACGAAGACGATGAGGAAGACGCCGACAATGAAGACTAGAAGTCTCACCCTTCGCTCGTGTTGCCTATGGTTTAGTAGTAGTCGTCGTGTAGGTGTGATGTTTGAATAAGAGTCACTGCGCCGACTTGTTGGTTGTAATATAAGTTATGTTTGTTAGATCTTTTCGAAGGCGTGTAGTACTTTGGACCTGTATGTGTAACGATATCGCTTTGTTTTTTATGTGCGTACCAACTACCGGTCTAGAGATTGGTACAGAGGGCACAAGGACTCACCCTCTCGAAAGGGAGGGGTCTTGCAGAGTGGTATCAAAGTCATACTTGACCGTAGGATGGGACCTTAGGATTTGACATGAGATTGCACACGGTTAGGACGAGGAACTAGTTTTTAAAAACTACGTTCTAGTCGGGCTTCATCTCCACACGTGTTTCTACTGTTTGTGTACTTATCTCATTATTCTTGTCTATTTTACTTGCTTTTAGTCACTGACTCGTTTGTTTACCATCTCCTTGCGGATGGACCCAGGCGTGTAGACGTACCTCGACACCGAGGCGAGCGGGATCGACAGGTTCCCGCAATCCTCGCCCGCACGCTCTTGCAGTTCGGGTACACTATACCCGTGTCGTACCGCTAGAGGAGCTTGCAGTCCAGCGAGTACACCTTGTTCGAGGTGGAGACCCACGTCACGGCGTACTTGCTACCGACGTGGACGATGATGACCACGGGTCCCAGCTTCGACTCCGCCCTATATGCTGCAGCCCGTGAGGCTTTGCTCCACGTGTGCACGGTGACCCTCGACTTCAGTGGAGCAACCCTGGTGCGCTACTTCCTAGTACTCGTCACCGACGACCCGACGTGTTCTGTAGCACAGCACCGTCTCTGCGAGGAGCTTCGCAGTCGGTGGATAGCACAGTCCCTCCGCGCTTTCACGGTTGAGGGACAGGCAAGCGACCTGCAGGATGCGGTGCAGACCTTGCTCGACGCTGCACTGGCGATGCTGCACTGGCGCAGCGTGACGAGGTGCAGGCGCAGCACGACGCCCTGCAGGTGCAGCTCGTCGACGTGCAGGGACAGCGTGACTTTGCGCTGTTCCAGCTTGCTACAGCCCGTGCTGCCCTCGATGCAGCCCGGGTGAGAGAGGAGGGCCTGCACAAGGCTCTCTCCGACCGGCAGACAGCACACCAGCGGGCGTTAGAGGCGCTGCGACGACAGTTGCAGCAGCAGCCCCCGGCCCCTCTTACTCACCGCACCGCAAGGAGGAGTGTACCTAGGATCACCGCACCGTGAGGAGTGCCTCGTGACCCACCTGCGTTCGAGGAGAGCGCTCCCACTCGACAGGGAGCCCGCACCAAGCTCACACCTCGCAAGCGTGTGCTAGTGCGCCTTTCCGACGGAAGGATGGCTGTGGCACCCCACGCTCCGGTGTTGGACCTGCACGCTCGCGACGCCATCTACACGCGAGTGGCGCAGCTGCCTCGCCTCCGAGATGCGATGGTGGCAGCCGTGGAGGGTGTCTCTCCAGCGCCCTCAGTTCCCACGACGACAGCGACATTCTTGACTACTTCGACGAGCCTACGGAGGAGGTTCCAACGGACGACTCCAGCGTAGAGGTCATTCGGTCCACCCCGGGTCGCCCACAGGCTTCCCACCGTCCTGACCCCGCAGCCATGGAGGCCAAGCCCGCCATTGGCACCGGGTTGCTGCAGCCCCACGGCGACAGCCTGTAGGTCGACCTTGCTGCTGGATGCTGGCTTAGGATGGACACCGGCAAGGGAGTACTAGCGGCCGTAGCTACTAAGGGATAGCAACTCTTTTGTACTTACTAGTTTAGCAGGGAGTGACCTACCGCTGTAGCCGTAGATGACATTGTCTATAGCAGCTAATTTAGACTTGTAAAAAGAAACCTCCTGTGCTGTAATCGCGTAGTCTTATGTCCCCAAAAACTCAGTTGTGACCAAGTTCTGTTTGTTATATAACCATGGTTGTGTGCTACGTTTGATTTGCTTCTTATCGCCTTATGATTGTGTGTATGTCATGCTGTTTTTATAAACTTAAAAATTGCAAATCACCCTCGTTCTTACACTTGGTTTACTAGCGCCTAACCCCACCGGTTTACTGTTTCTTTGGCAGGATGGCGCCAAAGAAATCAGCACGCATCCAAGAACGCCAGGCTCATGAGCACAACCTCGATGATATCAACAACGAGGAGCAAATTGCACGGACTACGAATGCGAAAGCGGCCAAGAAAAGAGGGGCGTCCTCGAACCTGCGCCGCTCCGCCGCACCAGCCCCCAGTGTTCAACGCCAAGCCCGTGAAGATGAGGCGCAGTCTAGCCACCACGGCGAGAACATGGTGGTCCACTCTGCTTCAGCAGCTGCCGGTGCTGCTGCTAGCGCCCGTGCACGAGGAGCTGCAAGGGCCCCATCTCAAGCTATGGCAGAAGATGCAGCTCAAGCGGCGGGAGAAGAAGAACTCCCATTACCACCCGCTACCCTCGTTAACGTGATGGCGACGCAAACCCAGCTGCTACTCATGTTGGCACGGGGTTTGGGACAGCGGGGAGGTCCGAATCCGTAGAGCCGGATGTCGGAGTTCATGCGACCCCGGCCTCCTACCTTCGACAACACCGAAGACGAGCCGCTCACAGTCGATGATGGGCCGCGGGACATCAACAAGAAACTCAATATCGTGGCCGCAAGCAACCACGAAAGGGTGATGCTCGCTGCCCATCAACTATTTGGAGCAGCCGGCGAGTGGTGAGACAACTATCGGGAAGCCACCACCGACCCTACCGCTATAACTTGGAATGAATTTCAGCAAGCATTCCCAGCTTATCACATCCCGGCTGGTACTATGAAGATGAAAGC
This sequence comes from Zoysia matrella, assembly GCA_001602295.1. Lineage (NCBI taxonomy): Eukaryota > Viridiplantae > Streptophyta > Magnoliopsida > Poales > Poaceae > Zoysia > Zoysia matrella. The sequence goes on along the minus strand of BCLG01000604.1, from coordinate 18,873 downwards.
CGACGAGTTTCGGGCCTTGAAGCAAGGGGCCATGACGATCAACCAGTATATCAAGAAGTTCATGAAGTTGGCCTGTTATGCCCCGGGAGAGGTGGACACCGACAAGAAAAAGCAGGATCGTTTTTTGAATGGACTGAGTCACATCATGCAAGCACAACTTGTGACCCACACTTTTCTGGATTTCAACACAATAATGAACAAGGCCATACTCCTGGAGAAAACCCATGCCAGACTGGACGAGGAGAGGAAACGTAAGTTTCAGGCAAAGAAATCTCGGCAGCTTGAGAAGAGACAGCGACCAAGGTTCCGGAAATTCTAGAAGCCGTCATATCCTCCGACCATGCAGTACCGCACCATGATAGCTCAGCAGCAGCCACAGCAGTCTGCACCATCAGTCCGCCAACCTTTGCCTCCACCCGCACCACGTGCAAACCCAAGTGCGGGTCAAGCTTCAAATGCATTAAGGACGTGTTTTAACTGCCACAACCCAGGACACCTGGTCGCTAATTGCCCTCTCAGCCAACAGCTTGCAGCAGTCCCTGCTTACTCTCGGACAAGGCCCTCAGCATCCGGAGCATCTCGTGGCGCACCACAGACAACTGCATCTACACGGAGGATGCAGCAGTATGGAAACGGACGAGTGAACCACGTCCACGCCGAGACCGCAGAGGAAGCACCCGAGGTGGTACTGGGTGAGTACCTTGTTCACTCCACTCTCGCAACCGTTTTATTCGACTCCGATGCTGCGCATTCTTTCGTTTCTTCAAAGTTTGCAGAAAAAGTGAGACTACCTACAGTACTACCCAAGACCCCTATGATGATTAAATCACCGAGGGGAAACATGAAGTGCAGGTTGACTTGCGTGAGTGTTAAAATTCATTTAAGTGGGGTAGAGTTCTTAGCGGACTTGATAGGGCTTCGATCTGAGGGAATAGATGTCATACTGGGTATGGATTGGTTGAAACGCCATAAAGGAGTTATATATTGCTTAGAGCGCATTGTGAGAGCCATCAATCACAAGGGTGTTGCTGTGACCTGTCAACCAAGAGATTGGAATGTCGGGCCACAAATGTTCAATGCAGAAGCCACACCCCTAGAAGAGGTACCTGCAGTGAGAGACTATGCAGATGTCTTTCCGGAAGAACTACTCGGTATGCCGCCGGATTGTGACGTCGAATTCCTCATTGACTTGATGCCCGGTGCGACACCGATAGCTAAGAGGCCATACCCGATGGCCGCAGACGAGTTGGTTGAGTTGAAGGAACAGTTAGCGGAATTGCAGGAGAAGGGATTCATCCGCCCAAGTGCATCACCATGGGGTGCACCTGTGCTCTTCGTGAAGAAGAAAAATGGCAGCCTAAGAATGTGCATTGATTATCGTGCGTTGAACAAGGTCACCATCAAAAATAAGTACCCGCTTCCTAGGATAGATGATCTCTTTGATCAGCTGAAAGGAGCCAAGTATTTCTCAAAGATTGACTTGAGATCCGGGTACTACCAACTGAAGACCAGGGAAACTGATATCAAGAATACCGTGTTTGTCACTCGGTACGGTCAGTATGAGTTCATGGTGATGCCATTCGGACTGACCAACGCTCCTGCCTACTTCATGAATTTGATGAATAAGATATTCATGGAGGAGCTGGATAAGTCTGTGGTCGTATTCATCGACGACATACTCATCTACACCCAAAGTGCACATGAGCATGAAGCACATCTGAGAGTTGTGCTAGGAAGATTAAGAGAGCATCAGTTGTATGCAAAGTACAGCAAATGCGAGTTTTGGCTACAAGAAGTTGCCTTCATGGGGCATATTGTAACAGCAGACGGGATCAGGGTTGACCCTACCAAAGTAGAGCTGTTATGGAGTGGAAACAGCCCACAAATGCTATAGAGGTTAGAAGTTTCCTTGGGTTGGCAGGTTATTAACGCAGGTTCATCGAAGGCTTCTCTAAGATTGCGAAGCCGATGACCGAGCTGACCAAGAAGGATAAGAAGTTTGTGTGGACTGAAAAATGCGAGCACACCTTCCAAACCTTAAAAACTCTACTCACCTCAGCCCCAGTGCTCATACTACCCGATATCTATCAGGATTTCATGATTTACTGTGATGCTTCCTAACAAGGATTGGGATGTGTCTTAATGCAAGAAGACCGAGTAGTGGCATATGCATCCAGGCAACTGAAGAAACATGAGGAGAATTACCCGACTCATGATCTAGAGCTTGCAGTCGTGGTCCATGCTTTGAAAATATGGAGGCACTATCTGATTGGGAATAAGTGTCAGATATATATGGATGACAAGAGCTTGAAGTATATCTTCTCAACCCGAGCTAAATCTGAGGTAGAGAAGGTGGTTGGAGTTGATAAAAGATTATGATCTGGAGGTGCAGTATCACCCGAGAAAGGCTAATGTGGTGGCTGATGCTCTAAGCCACCAAAAAAAAACCTTATGACAACGGAGAGTTAACCGACAATACGGAGTTGTTTCGAGAGGTAAACTGTTTGAATCTGCATTTAACCACAGCGGGCAGCCTTCATACCCTGACAGTACAGCCGACTCTCGACATCGAAATCCAACGGGCTCAAACAAGAGACCCTCACTTCTTAAAGATAAAAGAACTCACAAAATCAGACAAGGCTCCGGGATTTTGGGTCGACGAGGAAGGAACGGTATGGTATCCAGATCGGATCTATGTACCCAATAGGAGACAACTCAAGCAACTCATAAAGAAAGAGGCTCATGAATCAGCCTACTCCATTCACCCTGGTACAACCAAGATGTACCTAGATCTGAAACAAAAATACTGGTGGCCAGCTATGAAAAGAGACATTGCTAGATATGTGGCGCACTGCGATATATGCAAGAGAGTTAAGGCCGGACATCAGATGCCAGCCGGATTGCTACATCCACTGAAAGTACCCGTATGGAAATGGGATGAAGTATCAATGGACTTTATTCAGGACATACCCCGGACCAAGAAAGGAAATGATTCAATATGGATGATAGTTGATCGACTCACCAAAGTAGCTCACTTCATACCGGTGAAAATGGCTTACAAGGGCGCTAAACTGGCAGAATTATATATGGATAATATACTGAAGCTGCATAGGGTTCCGTCAAGAATAGTGTCTGACAGGGGCTCCCAGTTCACGTCTCACTTCAGGAAGAGCCTGCACGACCTTCTCAGAACTCAATTAGATTTCAGCTCGGCATACCACCCGCAAACCAATGGGCAAACCGAACGGTTGAATCAAATTTTGGAAGACATGCTTCATGCCTATGTATTGACATACGGGAAGGATTGGGAGGACGGCCTAGCATTCACTGAGTTCTCGGCCTAGCATTCGCTGAGTTCTCATATAATAATAGTTACCAATCCAGTCTTCAAATGGCACCATTCGAGGCCCTGAATGGCCGCAAGTGTCAGACCCCATTACTGTGGTCGGAAGTCGGAGAACGGTCACTTTTCGGACCAGCCATAATCAGGGATGCAGAGAGAAAGTCGCCGAAATAAGAGACAAGATTAAGACCGCACAAAGCCGACAGAAAAGCTATGCTGATAACCGAAGACACAAGTTGTCCTTCGACAAGGGGGATTTCGTGTACCTCAAGGTGTCCCCGATTCGAGGTACCCGCAGATTTCAAATTCCGTTTAAGCTGGCACCAAGAAATATAGGACCCTATCGAATCCTTTCAAAAAGTTGGCACTATGGCCTACTGTTTAGATCTCCTGGCAGAGCTGTCCGACATTCACCCGGTGTTTCACATATCGCAGCTCAAGAAATGTTTGAAATTGCCAGAACAGCAAGTAGCTGTTGAGGATCTCGACTTACAGCCCGACCTGAGATACCAGGAAGCCCCAGACCGTATTTTGGATGTGACCACCCGACAGACTCGATGTAAAGCCATCAAATTTATTGAGTACACTGGAGCAACCACACAGAGGCGGAGGCCACTTGGGAACGAGAGGACAATCTCAAGAAAGAATTCTCTCAATTATTCGAAGAGAACTGGCTGAATCTCGAGGGCGAGATTCCATTTAAGTGGGTTAGGTCTGTCACATCCCAAAAATCATAAACCCAGAAAATGAGGTATTTTAAAAAATTTATCTTGTAAACCTAGCTTTTCTAGGCTGGAAATTAAAACTAAACTAGAACAACATAGAAAAAAGGAAAATTTCAAAAGTTTAAAACTAGAATTTGCCAAGCGCTTGTTTTCTTTTTTTTCCTTTTGAGTTTATTTGTTTGCTTTTGTGGAGTTTGGAATTTCCCTAAACCTTAACAAATAGGAAAAAAAAGATTTGAATTCCCCGTGCGGGCCAAAACCTCCACTTGGCCAGCCTATTTCCTTTTTCCGGCCCAGCCCACACGCGCCCTTCTTCCTTCTCGGCTCGCCCCACCGAGCAGGGTGCGGGCGCCTCCTGCACGGCGCCGCTCCAGCCACACAACGCACACGGCCGTCGTCGGACATCTTTGCCATCACGCCGCGGTTGCGCATCGACGGAAAACTGCCGCGCCTCTGGGTTTCGCGGCCAGTTTGGCCAGGTGGACATTGCGTCGGGCGCCCTCCGTCGGAATGCCGTTGAACCGCCTCGCCGCCGTGACCAACTCCGCTCCACCGGCCGGAGTAACTCCTCACAAGCTCGCCGCGCCAACCGACGGCCGTCAAGCAAGCTAACACCGTCGCCCTGTCAAATCACGCACTTAGTGACCGAGCCCTCGATGCTTGCCGCCGGTCGGGAATTGGGCGTCGTGGCACCGCGCAGGCCACGCCAGGAGCACCCTCTCCCACTCAGCACCTCCTCAGCGCGCCGTGGGGCAGGCCAACTGCCCATCCACTGCGCCAGCTGGCCGACGCGCCGCTAAAGCGCGAACCCGCCTTAACGCCGCCGCGTCGCACCGGTCGAGCCTTCCCGCCGAATTGCCAACTATAAGAGGCCTTCTGTCTCCGCCCACGCCCCGCACTGCTCGGGTCTAGCTCCCTCTCCCGCTCGCATTTCGCCGGAATTTCAGTTTTTCCCCTTTCTTCCCCGTCACCGGCCACCGAGCTCCGCCGCCAAATACCCCTTGAACTCAGCGGCCATTGGCCCAACACAGCACCCCTACGGCACCATCACCTTTAGAGAGAGCTCGCCGAGCTAGCCGAACAACCTATGAGCGCCTCGTTCGGTCCCTCCACGAGAGCCGCCGCCGGCCACTGCACGGCTCACGGCGCCGGCCACCGTGGTGCCAACCTAGGCTCCTAGAGCCCGTGCACAGCTCCTCGGCTGAGGAGGGGTCCTCCTGTTGAGGCCTTCACCCCCCCCCCCCTCCCCACCCTGCCGCCGGCTCCGGTCCGCCGCTGGCCATGATGAGCACCGCACCACCTCCATTGCACGGGACACTCTCAAGGCTCGCACGCTCGGCCTCTGGCTGATCGGCAGCAGCCCGGGGGGGGCAACGCCCCTGGTCACGCCACCCGCACACGCGCAGGGCAGAATGCGCCCAGAACGCGCCCTCTCCGCTGCTGCCATTCCATCTCGCCGCAGGCCACGGCGAGCACCGCACCCGTCCTCGCACAAGGAACACCCGATGTTTTGCCACGCACACGCACACACGACCCCTGGCCGCCCCACCCACACGCGCGCAGGGCTGGACGAGCCAGAGCGCACCGAGAGCCCATGATTCCACATGTCCACGTGTCCATGGACACGTCACAGTTCACGTGTCCACGGACACGTCACGGCTCACGAGTCCACGGACACAGACACGACTCAGTTCACGTGTCCACAGAGAAATCCTCGATTCTCGACGCCCGTGTGTCTAGGGGCCGTGGACACAGGCCGAACTGTCTCCCCGGAGAATTCCTCGATTCTGGACACACGTGTGTCTAGGGGCCGTGGACACAGGCCGAACCATGTGTCCATGCAGTGTTTCCACAGTCCGTCACTGCCACCTTGTCGACCACTTTGTTGCCACATCTTAGCTCCAATCACAACAACCAATACACTGTTAGAACCATCATCACGAGCACTACCCATCTGAACCATCCAAACTCCATGTTTCCTTTGGTGCTTGTTTTATTTGAGTTTTTGTAGCTTTTGTTTTAGTAGGCTTATTGCGGTTGTTGTTCATAGCGGACGAAGAGCTCGAAGAAGAAGAAGAAGCCAAAGAGCCTGCGTACAAGGACGAGCTTGAGGACGCCGCTGAAGGCAGGTCCTAACACCCCCCTTGAACCATATTGAACCCATGTTTTACTGCTGCACCCATAGAGCCTAATGCTTGCCTTTATTTTATGAACTGTGTTAAGACGTTGTGTAGTAAAGTACCCACTTGCTACTAGGTAGTTATATTAATGTCAGTTACTTGCTGTAGTTAATATAAATTACCACCTTGATTACTCGTTGACGACATCCTCCTTGTTAACCGTAGGAATTCCTTCCTTAAGATCTTTGCAAGGAATAGAAATTTTCTTTGAATATTATATTGCTTAGGAACCCTTATGTGATGCAATGCATCACCACACCATACGCCAAGTATTTGCTAAAAGTGTTAAAATGGTGTTCAGTGGCGTGAGTAAAATAAAAAGGGCTGCGACTAGCGAAACTTGTGCTAGGTGAAGATGGGTGGTTTTGGTCGTGAGGTGGGGCTCATAAGAGGTGACAGTGACAGGTGTGTAGGCTTTGGTTTGATCCACCTGCCGTGGACAAGCACGGCAACCCCTGCCATATAAGGATCAGTTCGTTAGCACTCAACTTAGCAATTTTGTGCAACCACAGAACCCGACAAATGAGAGGGACTTATCCCCGCTATGTAGGTATTCCACATTGAGGCACTAGGAGGTCGGTAGGACACAAGAAGCCAGGAGAAAGGCGTGAGATAACTCGCTGCCCGGCTTTCGACTATGTAATTGCCTGCGTCATGAGACCGTAAGCCCACGGATATAGCCATGGTTTGGTAATACCCAGTGTAGAGAAGGGGACCAGGAAAAGACGTGGATGTGGTAAATCTCCACGATCTGGCTTCAAGAATGTACCGTCGCGTCATCAGAAAGGTGAAACCCCGACGGATAGCCCCTAGATGTGTCTTGGGTGGAATCTGTGGAAGCCTATGTAGTTGTGGGATAAACATTATGCAACTCTGTTGATTAGGAGGAGCATAATCTGTGGGTACAGTGTACAACCTCTACAGAGTGTAAGAATCCTTCCAGATTGGCCGTTGTCACGGGATTGGCATGCTATTGTTCGACCACACTACTATTAGTTTTCTATGATATCCTTGAGGTGTGAGTGGGCGTTGACGCCCGTCTTTTTGGAATGTGTTGGTTGTGTGCCAAGGGCCAGCATGGATGCGTGCTAGTGCCCGTCTAAAATTTGAGAACTGTTGAAAGGAGTGAAAACCTTTCTCAGGTCCACCTTACTAAAAGACGATCAAAATTGTTTTCCTCCTTGTTTGAAACTATTCCATTAGGAAGCCCTGGCATAAAAACGTGTTTTCCGTGAAACCAAACCTCAAGTCCTTCCTTCCTCCGCCTTTCACATACCTTGTCTCTCCATACCGTTAGGGCTTGCTGAGTACTTTTGGACTCACCCCTATCCTTGCTGTTGTTGTTCAGAGGACGAAGACGATGAGGAAGATGTCGACTATGAAGAGTAGAAGTCTGGCCCTTCACTCATGTGTTGCCTGTGATTTAGTAGTAGTCGTCGTGTAGGTGTGATTTTTGAATAAGAGTCGTTGCGCCGACTTTTGGTTGTAATATAAGCTATGCTTGTTAGACCTTTTCGAAGACGTGTAGTACTTTGGACCCGTATGTGTAATGATATCGCTTTGTCTTTGATGTGTGTACCAACTACCGGTCCAGAGATTGGTACAGGAGGCACAAGGACTCACCCTGTCGGAAGGGGGTCTTACTGATCTCGGGTTGTCATATCCCATTTCTGAAATACACTGTTCATCATCTATCAGTCCTTAAATCAGTAACTGATACACAATTTTAACAGAATGATTATCAAAAGCATACTTCTGATATACCTGATACTAGACCTTGAGCAGCAACATGGTAGGAATTTAATGTCCGCTTCCATATGCCCTTCTAGAAGTGAAGCAGACAAAGGAAATGAAGACCCAAAACCACAAGCAGACTTGACAAGCAAAACGAGAACCCAGCATGTCGTCATCTTTTATGTAACTTCCTCTGACTAAAACAATAAATGCAAACGGGTGAGTACATAAGAGTACTCAGCAAGCTCTAATACTACAAGGGATTTAGTAGATGCATATTTGGTCGTAGCAAGAACAAGGCATAGGGGGTTACTTTGCGAAAATCCCATTTGACGCGTGGTTCACTACAGAAGGCTTTAAACAGGGGAGACCAAACAGTTTCTTATCATTATTTTAATGAGTGGACCGGGGGAGAATTATCATTTCCCACCAGTTAAGTTTTAATTGGAAGGGTGATCTCCAAAAGCCGATCCAGACACTTTCCAAAACACGGTCAGTTATACCCACTCACACAACAAGGTGATATATAGAGACTAATCATTGTGAACCCAGTCATTAGTGTGTCAACACGGTAGTGATTTAATGTCTACTTCCACATGCATGGCTAGAGGTGAAGCAAACAGCGAAAATCAAACCCAAAGCCACAAGCAGACTTGGGAGGCAGAACAAGAACCCAGCATGTTGTCATCTTCTATGTAACTTTCCCTGACTAAAAAAACAAATTTAAACGAGTGAGTACATAAAGTACTCAGTGAGCCCTAATACTACACAAGGGATTTAGTAGATGCATATTTGGTCGTAGCAAGAAAAAGACATAAGGGTTAATTTACAAAAATCCCATTTGATGCGTGGTTCACTACAGAAGGCTTTAAATAGGGGAGACCAAACAGTTTGTTATCATTATTTTAGTAAGTGGACCTGGGGAAGAATTATCATTTCCCGTCAGTTCTCAAGTTTTAATTGGAAGAGTCTTCAATACCCGATCCAGACACTTTCCAAAATACGGGCAGCTACACCCACTCACACAACAAGAAGATGTATAAAGACTAATCATTATGAACACAGACATTAGTATGGCAATACCGTGACAACGGTCATTCTGAATGGATTATACACTCTGAAGAGATTGTACACAGTACCCACAGGCTATGCTCCTCCTGGTCAATAGAGTCACATAACGCTAGTCCCACCTTATCCAACAACCTCCGTAAGTCCACCTCAGAAAGCAACCAAGGGCTATAACACACGTACTCACTTTCTTTGAGTTCTCAGGTACTTCATTTTCCTCTAAGACTCAGATACGCTGAGCTTATTTACTTCTTTTTCCTCTGAGTTGAATTGCTCGAGTACGTACATCTACAAGTGTTCACCATTGTTCCCCTATGCCCTACTGACCAACAAGTGGAGCATACAATAGATGCCAATAAGTTAGGGTAAGTCCTGTCGGGATCATGTACCCCGGGTACCTAACAGAACGCGCTCGGACGCGCAAGATCGGGGGTCGGGCGATCGCGGGTTCCGACCCTCCCCAACGGCGATCTGCGGCGGTCACGCCTTAGCCGCGTGGGCACGCAAAGACCCCGACCTCCGAAGGTCGACCCCCGGGGAGCGACCCCTGGAAGGTAGGTACCGCGTTATGGTACATTTACTCTGATGACCAACTGCCATCCGTCCTGACGGGACGGGACGAGATTCACCACGGCGACACTCCAGCAGAAAGCTGCGACGGCTGCCGGACACGACGTGACAGCACTGTAGCCGGCACAGTGGCACCAGACGAGCATCACAGTACCCGCCGCTGCGCACGACGCGACGGGTCGCGACCACGCCTGGACGGAACGAAATGATGGCGACAACGACAGAAGGGCCCACCTGTCGGCGAAACGGCAAGATCGTGTAGGACCCACCACTTGTAACCCCGGGCCCCCTCCTATATAAAGGGAGTCCCGTGGAGCGATAGACAACACAAAAACTCACAACACAACTCAAGACACGAACACAACAGTCGTACACGCACGAAAGACAAAACCACGAGCTCCAGGGTCTTTGCATCCTTCCGAGCAAACACCCTCACTCCCCCACATCCCGGATCCTCCCGCGAAGAGAGGATCTCGCCTTTGTAACATTATCATCGAGATAATCCGCTCTCTGGACATAGGGTATTACACCGCTCGAGGTGGCCCGAACCAGGTTAAAATCTTCTTGAGTCTCCCTTAGACTAGGCCATATCAAATCCGAAGGCACACCACCCCCACGATCGTATATTTACTGTGCCGGTGGTCAGAACGCCAACAAGTCCTGCCCATAAGTCTTGTGGTTGCACGAAAGCACTAATTTGAGCGCCAACGAACGGTCCGGTCAGGGTGAGCACTTGTCCACGTAGGTGGACCAGGCTAAAGCTTAACACCTAACACCAACCACCATTATAAGCCTGGCCCCCCAACCAGAAATACCCTTCTTCCCCTAACATATGTTGCACTATCACCCATCCCATTTTATTTTACTCACACCACCAGGCACTTTTGACGCATGTCGTGAAAGACTGGTGTACAGTGTGGTGATACATAACATTACGAGAGGGTTTCTATGCATTCTAATTACAAGGCAACTTTCCGTTCATTAAAAGAATTTAACTATGAAATACCTATAGTTATCAAGGTGGCGTCGTCAACGGGTTAAACAAGGCAATCAATATCAAGATCTAGAAACTGACATTAATATCAATAAATTACTATATCAAGTAGGATTATAACTAACACAATATTTTAAATCAATATAACATGCACAACAGTATAAACAGCACTATAGGAGCGGTAGCAAAACATTGGTGAAACAAGGTCAAGGAAGTTAGAGCTTTCCTGTATGCACTTAATCTTCCGAGCTTGTCTTCTAGATATTCTTCGAAATTCTTAGTCTTGAGGTTTGGTCTTCGGGCTTTTCCCTCCTACTCTTCCTCGAACTCGGTGTTGTCTACAGGATTGAATACGCCTAATAAAACTACCGTAAAAAGGAAACAACTCTCGAGAAGAGACGACAGCATCCATATAAACTTCAAATTAGAACCAGTAAAACTCCCGGAGGAAACCGCAAGCAATTCATGCGTGATGCAGTGGCTGTCCTTGTGCATTGTTCGAGTGACGGGTTTGCTAGCTAGACGATGCAGTGAGTTACAGAAGGTGTGTGCATGTGTCATTGCATAAACAACATGAATGCCCTTATGGTAGAAACTCATATAAGGCATGCGTTGATAGCGAGCTTAGCATAAGGCTCATTATTTCATGTAAAATCCGACCTTAATGTTATTTACCATGGGTTGGCAATTGAAATCTATATTTATTTAGATACTTTTACTAGCTCAGGTGAATATATGAGTGAGCTAAGCGTGTGTACACATTGTTGAGTGTACGAGCGGTACTAAGGCCCTTATGCAAGTATGAACTCATATTAAGATATTCCGGGTGTGTCCTATGGGTTTGATGTGTCGTTTCATGCATACCTCGATTTAATGGTATTTTACTAAGATTAGAGATTAGTACTACTAGATTTATTCTTAGCTAATTTTACTTAGTGTCAAGTGATCGTGATGGTGAGTCATGCGCGTGTATGCACTATCGAACATCTACAGCACCAATACCTTTATGCAAATATAAAATTGTATAAAACATGTGCTACGAGCGCACCTCGTAAGTGGCGCGTCATTTTATGCGTCATTTCATGTGTAGCACTATCGAGGTAATACCATATGTTAGCATTTGATTGCTAGATTCATTTTATGATATAACTGTTTATTTTATAACCTGCATGTACCTGTAGTGATTAGAGATTAGTTACATACTTTTCTAGCATGCTGTTGCTTCCTAATGATTAACGGCTATTTACTTGATTTTACCTTTATAATTGTAATGCTAAAAGTTTCAAGTTGCACGTGTACTAATACATGCTAAAATAAGGTGAGATGCACACTAACTATGATCTAAACCTATATTTAACATGACTATATGAAAATTACTAATTAAAAGCAAATGACAATAAATAGCGAGCCAAAATAATCCAATAAGGAACTACAAGCAATTAAATAAGTAAACTCCAATAAAACTCAAAGTAAAAAGGAAAAGATGACATGACAAGATGAAATTGGGGTTTGGATTATTGTTTATGGTGTGGTCGCTGTATTTTAGGTGGAGATGGAGCAGGAGTTATTGAGTTGGTATTGATTTATCGAACGATTAATTATGGGAACTATTTGTACTTAGGTTAAACTACAAAGGGCATTTGATGTTCTCAATCTAATACTGATTCTAAAAGATAGCTCACATCGAGACGAGCGTTTGAGTGCAAGAATAACTAAAAACAGAGTTATGGATGAAAAGATATGACATTTTAAAGTTGTAGGGAAGTTTTAGGGACCTATTTAAAATTCTTAAAAAGTCGACAGGGACTTCTCTATACTCATCAGAGAGTAGCTAGGGACCAACGTGCGCATATGAAATAGTATAGAGTCCTGTGTGTAAGGAGGCAAGGACTATATTGCATTAACATAATAGACCAGGGCCTAGATTCCTAAACTAAAAAATAATCTTATAGGACGGCAGGGGCTTAGATGTAAAAAGGACAATTAATTTTATTTTTGAAGAATTATCTGGAAAGGAAGAAGACTGAGAAAATGTATTTTTATATGCACAATGGTGTGTGCACTTACCATTTTATTTTCTGTAACTGACAGGTGGGCCATGAGTGTGTGTCATTGTTCAGTGGGGGTCGGCAGTCTGGAGTGATCTGGACCATTGGATCTGGAGCAGTCGGCCAGGATTTAATATGATTCAAAGGCAAATGTTGGATCTAATCTGGAGCGTTGATGGAAAAGCGAATGGCTAGGATTTAATTAAATGAAGAGATATGTTGGTTCTAATATCGGCCGTAGATTTGGGAGTGTGCGGCTATGATTTAAACAGGCTGGAGGGGTCTGATTTAATCGCGGCCGCTCGATTGGAATCGGACGACGGAGGAATAGCGGGCGAGTCAGTCGGCGGCCGGAGCCCGAGCACACGACAGCGCCATTGTCGTTGCTTGTCGGACAAGGCCGAAAAGCAATGTAGGGCTCGAAGCTCGTCGGGAAGAGGGCTGAGACATAGAGAGAAGCTCACGGGGAGCTCGTGTGTGGAGTTGTCGAGGGGCAAAAGTCACTGGAGTTGGCTGGGGATGGAGAGGATGCGGCATGCGGTGGTGGCGCACGGTGTGGGCGGGCGGAAGCAGCCGGGACAGCTCGCGCAACTGGAAATCGAAAGAGGGAGTAGCTATGGACTTTCTGTAGCAGAGGATGTCAAGGGAAGCGAAGGAGGCGGGGAATCGTGGTGAAGATCAAGGCGGCAAGGATTGGGGAAGAATCGAAATTCACCGGAGTGGCAGCTCAATCCTGAGAGGTGGCCGGTATAGAGAAGAGAGGTGGCGCGTTGCTGCTATTTATAGCTCCTTGGGGAAGCTCATGTGGAGACTTTGAGTGCGTTTGGTTTGTTTTAGCTTTTGACTTTTATAAAGTCAAAAGCTCAATTAAAGAGGTGAATTTTTAAAAGCTCTTTTGAGGAAGCATCTTAGTACAAATCCACGTAGCTAATGAATTCTCCGGTGATGATAGCGTCGGCGGCTGTGTCGCGAGCTTGTCGGTAATGAAATTTGCTCTGAAGGAAAGAAATTACTGAGCGAATCTGGAGAAATTATTGAAAGTGAGTGAAAATTACTGAATAAATAGAGAGAAATTACTTAAGGATTCAAAGAAATTACTGAAGAAAACTAAAGCAACATCACTAAGAAAAAGAAATTAATGAAGGAATCAAACAAAAACTATTGAAGGTGTGAAAATTACTGAACGCAATGAAATTACTACTGAAGCAGTCGAAAGAAAATTACTGATGTCTATTTTTTGGCGGGTCAATGCGTGCGACGCGCGGGTGGGGAGCGCGGCTCGGTCGGTCAACGCGCGGGGGTGGGGCGCGTGCAGTGGCTGGCACACCTGTTCGACCCAGTATCACCCTGGTGTCGAATAGCATTTATATAATTACATAATTATATATAATTATTATTATATAATATAATTATATAATTATAATATATATATATATATTAAGTAAATAATATAATATTTTATAATCAATTTACATATAAATTATTTTAAAATTTCATAATCTCTCAGCTTTTAAACAATTTATATTCTTCGACTGTTTTTTCAGGGCTCACGGCTCATCGCAAACACACCCTTAGGCTGACCACGGCTTCAATGGCCGGCAGCGGTCGTGGCCGTGCGGCAGAGGTGAAAGTGCAGCAGTCTGTAGCTGCGCGGCACGTCGGCAGGTACGTGCCCAAGTGGGCGATGGTGGCGCGGTGCATGCAAGGCAGTTCGCATAGCGAGCAGGGAGCTGTCAGGGCAGGTGGCGGTGGTATGCACGCTGTCTGAGAGAGGGAGGTGAGAGGCGAGGAAGAAAGAGAAGGTGCTGGGCCGTGTGCTTGGGTCGGGGCAGTGTGATCTGAGAGCAGGCCTGCGGCCTGTGAACGGGAGAGAGGAGGGAGTGGGCCGGGAAGAGAGAAGAAGGAAAGGATACGGCCCATGTGTGAAGATTGGAACTGAAATTTGAATATTTCAAAAGATTTGATCCAAAACAAAATAAATTCAAATGAATCCTGTGATTGATCCAAGAACAAACCCAAATAAATTTAGAAAAATAAAATTCGAGCATGTCGTCACTCTTATTTATATTTTATTATTCCAAAATTTTCAATTCTTGATGGTTTTATTTAAATGAGACTTCAATTTTTTTGAAAGAAAAAGAAGAGAGCGAAAAAAATACTAGGGTCCTTGTTAGATCAATTTTGGCCTAAAATTTAGTATGTTACACGGGTTGACCCTCACGTGAGGGGGAGGTCAAAAAATCGGCTTATGTGAGCTAGCGGCGGCTCAGCCTCAATTTTGCACGAGAAAATTGGCTTGGGAGCATCACTTCGACGTGAGGTGGGCTCGATGCAGAGCTCGGAATGGCGACCACATAGACTTGAAATCCTGTACAACGAACTGAAGAGTCAAGCGGGAAAAATGCGACATCATCTCCAGGAGCACATCGAGTATCACTTGGCGAAGTAAAGACCAACAATAAAACTAAGCATGACAAATATATTATAAATTATTGTCCCAATTTATAAAAACAATATATTTAAAAGTACAGAAGCATTCATACCTCTTTATAATACTAGAGTCTTTTAGAAACTAAGCAAAAAAAAATACATAAAACACATACGATACATCTTCTAGCAGCAAGCAAACAAACTCAGCGCGGTGAATAAGCCTCCCAATGTACAAAGTCACCCTTAGAGTTGCTCCTTCCGGTTGGTATTGAGAATGAAAAGAAGCATCACCTGCAAAAGAAAAACAATAGGACAAAGCCTTAAGCATCTAGTACTCAGCAAGACTTATATGGCAAGACTGGCTATCTACATCTGATCTCTAATCATGATAACCAACTCATAAGATGGTTATTTGTAAAAACCAACGCTAAAATTAAATCCGTACTTTCAAATGTTTAGTAAATATAAATTTGATTTATCTGTAGCTACAGCAAATATGGTTGCCAAGAAATTTTCGATAGTTATCAAATAAATCATAATTAAATCTTTAATTCACTTCTTAGTATGATATGACACATAGAGACAAGTGGTACTTGTTTACTATGAGGGTCAACGATTAGAATCGATTTACATCCTCTACAAAAAAGTTGATTACACGATATGTACGCATTTCTTGAAAGCCGCACATGACAACCTTTCACAAAAAATGCATCAATTTCGGTCCACTACTCCTATGCAAAAGGTCCTTCACGTAATACACGTCCTTGCCGTGATATTTGTGAGGTTCTATCCCTTTTGCGGTCACTCCCCTAACGCCTCCAAATACCAGTGGTAGTGATCCATGAACAAGGACTTCGTTAATAATTATTTTGCTTAGGTGTTTCTCTAAAATTTGATGAAGGCTTAAAAGTAAATTGATATGTACATGGGCATTTCTTTCACAAAAGAAAATGAAATAAGAATTAATACTTTAAAGTTTTTACTTAATTAAAATATGAAACCTATTTATCAAATTGCTTAACATGGGTCTGAAAGACATAAACTAAATTGGAGTTCTTTATGAAATTAAGCAGGTTGCAAGTTAATTCCTGACCAAATTTCAAGATTTATCTAAACCAAATGGATAAATCTACATGCGGGGCCTGCAGCCTCATCCATTTTCTGATTTTTTTTCATGTCTCAAAAATCCCCTCTGTTCTAAATTCAAAAAGAAGTACTTCCGATCTCAGAATCTTTTGGAACTTTGCAGAATTACCAAAAAGTTTATAAGGAACCACTTTTATTTTTATCCCAAGGTCAAATTTGAAACCAATAATTTTTTATAAATTTAGGAAAATAATCAACTATTTGGAAATAAACATTATTAAGAGTTTTAACATTTAAATAAAATTTTCCAAAAACTTCCTAAATTCAAGTCTTGATAAAATCTTTCAAATAAAATTTTGTTTCACAACATTTTTGTGACGACTCAAAATTTTGAC
>BCLG01000603.1:154430-179334 GCA_001602295.1 Zoysia matrella | reverse complement strand
TTTTGAGGTACCGATTGTATAAGACAGTTAGAGAGAGAACCATGAGCTGTCCCACAACCTTCGATAGACCAATAATCGACGGATCAAGATTCAGATACTGTGTTTGAAAGCAGAACATGGTTCCAGACAAGATAGGCACAACTGCAAAAGATGTCATAATCCATGTAAGAGGGCGGAAGATTCTATCATCACTGATTGCCGTCATCAAGTCTGAGAATTGCTTGCGAAGATTGGCTGTCAATGAGCTTGTGATAAGACGACTGCTAGATTTTCGAGTAGAGCTTGGCAATGTCTCTTTTGTACTTAGAGACAGAGCTAGTTGAAAGCCAAGGAGGACAGAGAATGCCGTGAACATGATCTTTGGTTCCAGTGTTTTGAGAAGAACGTAACCACCAGACAGGTTGCCCAGCAGCGCTCCTGCAGCCAGGGCTATGAATGCATATGACTGTAGTACACCGGCTTTCTGTGTCCGGCTGAACTCTGTAACAACAGCATCACTTACAACTTCTGTGACAGATGCTCCTACATTTCCAATGAGAATGCATGCCATTTGAGTTGGAAATGTGTCGCCTGTGACTGGAATGATCGCAAGTGTCCCCCAAGCAATAAGCTGCAGTAGTGCTGAATGTAGCTACCATTAGTTCCAAGTGAAGTAAAATACATTTTCGCTTTACTTTATTCAGTTCACCAATAAAATAATTCTTTAAATATATTTGTATAATAACCAATTCTGAGCGCAGTTTATGTCTCGCGAACTCATATAGAAGTTTTGTTTTCACTCGTGAGTGGAAAAAATGAGTCACTTATAATGCTGAAAGACTACTGGGGCCAAAACAGAAGGAAATGGCTAGAATGTCCATGTAATACAAGTAACCAAAGTAATAATATCAAAAGCTTGAACTGGAATCTTTTGCATTAACAGATGCATCCAGAAGGCCCGTTTCTATCATAGTATGGCAAGGACGATACCTTGATGCACCAATTCAAAATTAGTTGGGCAACACTGATGGGACAGCCAGGTAAATCAAAGATATGTAGCTTTCATTGATAAGTGGGCCTGAAGATGCATTCCCACTGGACTGAATGATCTCGTAAGCATGAAAAATAAGGGTACACTAACAACGTAAACTTAACAAACTTCATATCGTGCTTCAGTGCCTAAAGCAGATGTAATGTACACAGCGGGATTAACTAACCCGGCAAGGCGTGAAATGTGTGACAAGCTAAAGACGGGGAGCATGCATTGGGCACGAAAGAGTATTGCTGTGTTTGCCAGATGCACATGGCACTTTCCAAAACGCATCTTTTCCAGATTAGCTGTAACAACAACAGAATAGCACTAACACCATCAGGAAGTAAAACCGCTGCCTGATGCTGTAGCAGATAGAACAAGGAAGCCGGAACAAAATCCTTTGGAGTACTGCCCACACAGTAGTAGTGGCTGTCAGGTGCCCTCTAGCCACTGCTACTGCGTCAGCAGTACCGTACGTAGAGGATATGCACCCAGGCCAAGAACGCCATGATGTGCACGACCTACTGAAGTGTCTTAAAAAAAGGTGCAGCATGCAAATCGCCATAAGTTTTCATCTGTTAACCATATCGCTAGAGCCACACCCACATTCCAATAAGGAATCTGCTACACTGGTACAATAACGATGTCCCTGAGCGGCTGAGCGTGAGCGTCCCTAATTCAAGAAAGAAACGTGAAACTGTTGTCCCTCTCAAAGTATTCATAGTCCTAGATTTTTTCACATGTAATTGTAATCACGGCTGTTTTCCAAGAACACATGGGGAAGAACGACCTAGGAAAGCAGCCACATCTCTGTGCGACATAAACTTAGTTCGGCTTCAAAGATTACAGTTTTCCTTTTCACCGACATAAACGTGGACAATTCCATTTTCGATTACCCGAACTTAAAATTGGACAGGATTTCGCATAATCAATTGAGTAGAATTATCAACAAAATGGGCCGCACCAGAACACTAATTAAAGAAAAACGAAACGAAACTAATGGCAGGACGGAGAAGACGGAGGAGCTGCTGCATACCTCCGATGGTGATGTAGGGGAGACGGTGCGCGCGGCCGATGTAGACGGCGTCGGAGAGGACCCCGAAGAGCGGCTTGGCGACGAGCGGCAGGTTTCCGGCGTTCTGCACGAGCTGCAGCGCAGCGGGGCTGAGCCCGAGCCCACGGGCGAGGTGGAAGTTGAGCGCCAGCCACGGGAAGCAGCGGAACCCCTGCACCCAGTACCCGACCCCGCACACCCACCACACGCGCCGCATCTCCCGCAGCGACCCGCGCCGCTCTGCCGTCGGCCGCGACGGCGCGAGCGCCGGCACTGTCACCGGCGCGGCCGAGGAGTCCTGGAACTTGGGCCGCCGCAGCCGCGCCCGCCTTTCCTCCGGCGACCGCGGCGTCCCGAGGCACACCGTCGTGCGCCGCGCGTTCCTGGAGGGCGGCATGAGCGACCGGCGCTGGAGGTGCGGCGACGTGCACGGCGAGAGGCAGAGCATTGTGCTTGGCTCCGGCGGCCACTCGCTGCGGCGGCTGTAGACGTTAATGCAAGGGGAGGCGTGGAGAGCGAAGGAAGCGTGGGGTGAGATTAAATTGGTCGTGGTAGGGACGGAGGCGGGAGAAGCGGAGAGCGTTCTGGAAGGGGAAGAAGACGAGAGAGGCCGCGCCGCGCCCGGCGCTCCGGTGGCCTCTCGGCTCTCTCAAGCGTGGGGCGCTGCGGCTTGGGTATCGGACAGCTCGGACCTCGGGACCGACACGCACTCCCGCCCGCTCCGGCAAAATGGGGAGCTTCTTCTTGTCCCTAGTCTGCCCCTCGGCTTTCCAAGATCTTCAATGTGTTTGTACTCGATCTTTATAATAGTTCTAGTTTAAAAATAAGTTAAATTTAAGATAATAATCTATGACAAATCTCAAGTGTGTTAAATTTATGAGTATATGTAACTCCTTTATTTGCATAAGTTATTTATATATATTTTAAAATCACAAAATCATAGAGCCTTATATTTATAGAGGCACCTAGATAGAAACTCGAAATGGTGATACTCCTTGGTCGCTTGAGGGTCAGACTGCTTCCGGACGTCCAAAAACTGCCCTCAGACACAGGGGTCAACGTTATAACAAAAGATAGTGATAACTTTTTTTCAAAAAAAAATTAGTTCTTTTTGAATCATCGCAGAGTTTGAATTTCCTTATAGACCATTCATTTTAATGTTTGTCCCTTTAGTCATTACTATGATCACTTTTGTTTTTAAAATATGCTTTATTTGTTGCAAGTCAAACTCAAATTGTGAGCACTATAATTTAATCAATAATTTTGGCTTGATTCCTTTATAAATTTTCTCTCATTTAGTGATTTTGTATCAATGCTTTCAGTAATTTTATTTTGATTCTTTCACTGTTCTCTCCCTTTAGGAAATTTGTTTGGGCCTTTCAGTAATTTGTTTTGGTTCACTCAATAATTACATCTAATTCAGTATGTTTTGTTTGGGTTGCTAGGGATTTTCAATATTTTTCTTTTAAGGAAACTGAAACAAAATTACTGAATGCGAGAAATTTACTAAGGGAATGTTTAGATCCCTTCATTTTGGAAGAATTAAAATCTACATAATAGATTAGTCCATTTGGCTTAGAATTTGACATTACACAAAATTCTCAAGCTCACAAATAAGCTTATCTCAAATTCATAAGGTGAAAAATGAAAATGAATTCTATAGATCATTATGCTATAATTCCGTTCTCTAACTTATAGCACACTCTTTAACTCACTTTCCTACAATATAAAAGCAAAATATATACCTAACAATAAATATACAATATATTTCATATACAACTAGCTTAATTTAATCTATATTTAAATTGTAATTATTAGAATAAATTCAATTCCAAGAATACAAACGGACCCTAAAGGAATTAAAATAAAATCACTGGAGGAATTGATACAAATTACTAAAGAATCGAAACAAAATTATTGAAAAAACTACGGTGCTCACAATTTAAGTTTAGTTTGCAACATATAAAGGGCATTTTAGAAACAAAAGTGACCATAGTGGTGACTAAGAAATAAAAGTTAAAATGAATGAATCTTAAGGAAATTCAAACGGTTGCGGTGGCTAATAAACAACTCAAACTTCTTTCAATGGCTGATAATGAATTAGCCCCAAAAGAAACTGATGCCTCTCTGAACATACTCCCATACTCCCTCCGCTCCTAAATTGTTATCGTCATTGACTTCTAACATCAACTTTGATTTATTTTTTTAAAATATCATATATTTTATTATAATTTACTTTATCATTAAAGTTATAATCATGACTTATGATTTTGCACAATTGAACTAATTTTTTTTAATAAGATGAATGGTAAAAATAATGTTAGAAGTTAATGCAGTGAATCCCATTTTCCTGATTTAAAATGTCGTATCATCCAAACCGTACTTCCAAATTCAAAACCCATTGCAAATTGTGTTCATGGTGAATATCTTCAAAACTAGACCCCAACTGCCTGCTACACCCTTTCCTAAACTGAAATCGCTGTTGGCTTCTAATATCAAATTTGGTCATTCGTCTTTTAAAAAAATATGATATATTTTATATATTTTATTATTCTTGGCTTTATCATCAAAGATATTTGAAGCATGACTAATAATTTTACACATTTAAACTAATTTTTTGAATAAGACGAATGATTAAAAATGATATTAAAAGTCAACGACGACATCAATTTAGGAATAGGAGAAGCATATTTTAATAATTATGTTAAAATTGACATTTCTGAATAGAATAGTTGAGCCGCAGATTTTTTTTTTTAAAAAAAGAAGTAAGCCATTATTTTTTAAAGAAAGTTGAGGTACCATTTTTTATAGGAAAAAGTTCATTTTGCTCCTCTGAAAAATCCATTTTGTCTATTTAAATTGGTGCAATCTACCCTCTTATGCAATTTCTCTTTTCTTTTTTTATAATTTGAATTTGAAGCTCAAATTTTGAACAAAGGTAAACGAGCTATCTTTCCTAAAAATAAGCTCTTTTAAGAATTTAGATCAGTCAAATTTTACTGTACCATATACGGAGTACATACCAGCCTCGCAGTTCCTTTTTGTTGGTAGCCTGTAGTTGGACGCGTTCGCCACCAGGTATATACTGCTGCTATCTGACTCACCGCACGAAAGCTCAGCCGGTACGTGCAATTTGGCTGGTTCGGAGAGACCATTCGTGACGGAGAAATGTGCGGTCGGCAAGAGCAGATGACGTTTTTTTGATGAAAAAAAAAGAGCAGAAGACGTTTCTTTCCGTTCCCTCGGCCCGTCGCGATGCCTATCGTGCGCCAGACGGCCAGAGACGCTTCCGGTCCCCACCGCCGTTCGTTCGACGTCACGTCCGGATTCGGGCGGGGGACACGCGTTGCGCGCCGCGAGGAGGACCAGGCCTTTGTCCGCGACTGCGCTCACCGCGCTGGTCCGTGCCATGTGTCACCAGAGCGGCGTCTCGTGGGCGAGCGCAGCGAACACACCAAACAGATTTTCAACTTCGCATGCAACCCGAAATTTCTATCTACATCCAGGAATATAAGGTGGTTTTCGAATAAAGAAAATTTATAGAAATTATATAAAAATTTTATAGAATCACTAATTTCATAGGAAAAATGAAGAATTCGAAAAAAAATTCTTGCAATCCAAAGAGACCAAAGTATTTTGCATCCCAAGACATAAACAAACAACCACTTAAAAGACTAAATCTCCACTCATTAAAGCCTTATTATCCTATCGACCTCCAGCTCCATAACCCCATCCCTGTCCCCTGCCAAGCTCCTCCACCGGCGCAATTCCCACCTCCCCATCGTAGATGCTTGCTTCACATCATTCTCCTGCGGCGGAACCTACCCACCGACATCGTCGTGCTGGACGCCAAGGACTCATGAACCACCTCTAGATCTGCAGAAATCCTCTGTTGAGGATCACTGTCGGGGGTGAGGTCGACTACAATGCCAGATCTTGTACCTACCATCCATGTTAACAGAGCAATATTGTTCCAAATGTTTGGGAAATACTTGGAAGACATGAATTAAACACATTTAAATTTGGTATCAAAAGAAAGAAATAATTTATAAATTTGAAATTTGAATTTGAATTTGAATTCAAGCTCAAAAATTGAAATTTGAATTGTTCCAAAAAATGTATGTGAAAAATTCTTATTTACAAAGTATTTAGAAAGACATGAATTAAGTATATTTCAAATAAATATTGTTCACAAACATTTTTTTGGAACAATTTTAATTTTTTTATTTTTTGAGCTTGAATTCGAATTCAAATTTCAAATTTAATCTAAATTATTTTTGTTTATTTTGATACAAATTTCAATTATATTTAATTCATGTTTTCCTAAATATTTTTCAAATAAGAATTGTTTCACATACATTTTTTGGAACAATTCAAATTTCAATATTTGAGCTTGAATCCAAATTAAAATTTCAAATTTAAGCTAAATTCTTTTTGTTTCTTTTGACACCAAATTTCAAATATGTTTAATTCATGTCTTTCCCAGTATTTCTCAAAAAATAATTATTTTATAATAATTTTTTAAAATTATTTTAATTTCAAATTTGAAACATGTACTCCCTCTATTTTTCTTTTGTTGTCGTTGCAGTTCAAGGCAAAAGGTGCCGAAATTGTTGTCGTCCGATCGCGCTCTTCCGTCTTTGCCCCTCCTGTTCCGTTCTCCAATCCCGCGGAGGCAGCGGACCTCCTCGCCAATGTCGCTCCCGGAGGGGCAGTGGACCTTCCTCGCCGCCGCGCTCCCGGCGGGGCAATGAACTCTCCTCTCTGTCAAAGGCCCCTCGCCATCGCGCTGGGGGGAGGGGGTAGGGGACGCTCTTCACCACCATTGCCGCCTCACCATCTTTGCTTGTTGGATTCACTTCTACAGCAGCCAACGAGGAGACCAGAACGCAGGATAATTCAGCCGGAGGTAATATCAAGTTTGCTTCAACTAGTAGCTCACAAAAGCGTTTTTAGTGTTCGATTTGATGTTCAGAACTGGAAATGCAGGGATTCTAGTTCATCTAGGGAATTCAGCTCTTCATTCTCTTGGAGAAAATTGCAATCTTTGATATTCATTCTCTTGGAGTATCCTTTTCAATGGTCACTGGAAATTCAGAACACCAGTGAAGAGGTGCGGTGGAAAACACAGAGCATCTAAGGAATTCAGAACAGAAGAAAGAACTTAAGAGCAATTAGAGCGTGAGTATACTCAATGCCGTGGAGCTAGCAGTAGTCGATCTTGTAGCCTAAAGCATTAGCTACTGAAACCAACAAGCTAGTACTCTCTCTAGGACCATTATTCTTTGACGTTTTGATGTCTTAGTCAAACATTGAAAATGTAAATTACAAATAACTTTAAAATGATTAAGTTTAAAAATGTAAAAACTACGTGAATAGAAATGTCTTTAAAAATTCTTTCATAAAAGTATACATGCGTCACTTTTAAATAAACATTTATGGAAAAAATAGAAATCAAAGTTGTATTTTGGAGACCATGTCATTGTCTAAAACGTCAAGAAATATTGGACCGGAGAGTATAGTACTCCATTTCCTTATGATTCTGATAATAGCTGAAAATTTTGATATGGTTGTGTTTCCTTTCATTTTCTTGTGATTAATCTTTTTCTACAGATTCAATGCTTGTACTACTAGCGCAATGAGTATAATTGTATGGCTCATGTCATGACAGGTTCCTAAGGCAAAAAGTACTACTAGTGCTCATTCAGAAGAAACACAATCTGAGAACTACCTTAAAGAAAGGAGTACAGGTTATATCTCCCTTCAAGGTTGCTGCACCGATGTCTAAGAATGCGAATTCATTGCAACCCTCTACAAACAAATCTGGGCCTGTCAATAGCTCGAGATACTGCGAAGTGCCAGATAATACAGGAGTATTTTTGGTGGTAACACATTTGGAAGAGTAGCTCGAGATACAATGAAGTGCTGTCTCTGAGGTTCATAGCTGTATTGTAACGCCAAGCAATGGCATTTGGAAAAATTATTCTCCAAGCTGAAAATTTTGAGAATGTAACATGCACTAAATGTAATAATGTGAATCATATGTTTTCTTATATAAGGGATGAAAATCTTGAGAATGTAATAATGTTATTGTCAGTTTGATTGTATCAAGATCAGAATTTTTCAAATGCTTCCTGATGTAATGATGAGATTCCTTAAGTACTGAATTTCTTTCAAATGTTTTCAGATTGTACACTCTTGTGAATCATACTCTTGTGATTCTAAATTTGATTATGTTTCCTTAAGTACTCGTGATTGTATCCAGATCAGAATTTGATTCTGAAATTACATCCAATTGATTCTAAAATTGCACAATGAACAAGATACATGGCCATGCTTGAACAAGATGCATGTGCATCCAGTTGTTTGTACAAGATAATGATTCAACTTTTTCAGGTCTAAAAAATAAACTCAGGTTGTCAATAAAACAGTAAACCTCATTTTCAGGTCTAAAACAGTCATGCACTACATGGTGCTCTGAAACAGTGAACCTCATTTTCAGGTCTAAAACAGTGAACCTCATTTTCAAGAAACAAAAACAACTCATTCTAGTCATGCACTACATGGTGCTGAAATCACAATGTTTTCAGGTTTAAAACAGAACCTCAGGTCTAAAATAGAGCATACAGATTGTTCAGGTGTGCAAAAATGATTAGCTCACATTATATTAATCGCCATAAAGATTATAGAATAAAATGTGGCAAAACATCCCAATAAAAAGCATGCTCTATTGGTAAGTATGATGTGACTGTGGGTCTTTATATTCTATCAGATCATGGTAACTCTCGATTTGGTGGAGATGTGATACACAATCGATCCGACCTCAAATCAACACGATTCAAACCCCGCAATCACAACACCACTTCTCCTCTTGTTATCATCCGTGCAACAAACGATTGACCTCGCCAAGATGGCTAATCTCAGCCTGCGAATCGAAGAACACAAGCAAGAATAAGGAAGCACAGAACTCAATTGCGAGATCTGAATTAAACTCAGGAAGTTAGAATACAACAAACCGTCAAACAGTAAAACTGTTTTATAACAGATTAAAACTAATCAAAACTTAAGCCTAATGTGTAACACCCCAGAAATCCACAAATACCCCGGGATGCTACTAAGGCCACAAGACAACAGAACAATACTCTAGGTAAAATTCAACAGCATCTCCTTTGAAGTTATAAGTGACGCGGAAGCAATATAATAATAGTCATAAATGAATTAAATAATAGAAGCAACCTATCAAAGAGACTTAACACGACCAAATCAAATAAGTTCAGTATCCGCATTATTAAGCAAGCATCCTCGAGATTAACTATATCTATGATAATTAATGAAACCTTAGACGTGCAGCGATTCCCCTTCTCTCCCTAGCAATCATCAAGCACGTGGAAAGAATAATGCAAGGGTGAGATGAAACATCTCAGCAAGTAAATTGTTTTGACAAACTATTAAATCACATGTTGATTAACAATAATTTAAATGTATCCATATTATAGTAAGGGTAACATGAAGGAAGTTAACTCTTCATGAAGGCAATATAATCCACAACTTCTCCACAAATATCCACAATATAAATAATATCATCTTCACTTACATCAATGCATGTGAATGCAAATAATAATAACTTCACCTCATGAATGCATATGAATGCAATGCCATGTCCAATTTTACATCGCACCCCTCCTCGGGAACGTACGATGTGTACCAGTACAGTCGTAACCATAGGTTAACGACAAACTTCATATGCAATGCAATTGCAATGTAATGATAATGATATGCCACATGATAAATGCAATAGCTCCAGAATTCAACTTCAATATATAAATAAACTTCAAATTACCTCAATTAACATAATTAATATACGAAATATAAGTGATAAAATAGCAAGTCAAAACGGTAGCAAACCACCACTACATTTACTTGCCTCTTTAATGAAGAAGAACAAAAGCACTACGGACGACTCGAAGTATTCCCACCTGATTTGCAATGTACAACTCAGTATGTGCATTTAATTCAACATGTACATATAGAAAGGTAATTACACGATCTACAACTTTCCTTATTGAGTCATACCCAAAATCCTAGCCGAATTGTACCAGATTACAAAGGAAACAAAACGGTTATGCCACTCACCGCTCTGATGGTTTGATCGATCGAGTACTAGGGAACACCAGCTTTGATCGATCGACAGCAGCTGACGCGACGTGATCTGTTGACGTGACGAACAGCAGGTCAGCTACCTGGGTTTTTCTCTCCCTCTCTCCCTTTTTTTTGGCTTTATTTATTTTTGGATCGTTACATAATGACAGCAGCTATTGTATATATAGAGTTTAGGGAATCTTTAAGGGGTAAACCCTAATACTAATAGACCTAAAAAATATACATGC
Source organism: Zoysia matrella (assembly GCA_001602295.1). NCBI lineage: Eukaryota > Viridiplantae > Streptophyta > Magnoliopsida > Poales > Poaceae > Zoysia > Zoysia matrella. Next base: position 168,881 of record BCLG01000603.1, on the reverse strand, counting down.
TCCAAGAGCTAAAAGATAGTGTCGTAGCACCAGAGCACTTTTTGGGCATCATCTTCTTTTAACGATTCCTATTGACTTCGATCGAATTTGGTGACGAGACCGGTGCCGTTGAAAAGTTTATCTTTTTAGCTTTTTATCTATATCTAGAAAGTCTAAAATATATCCCGGATGTGACTAGGCGTTCGTTTCAATGTGGACTGCTCTTGAAACTTGAGAGCAACTAGACTTCGAGTTGGATTGAATCTCCATCGAGTTTGAAAGTGCTTTTCTGATCTTGAGCATTTTTAAGTCTTTCTTCATGCTTCACTTGATCATGTTCAATGTTCCTATTAATCATGATAATGTCATTAGATAACAATCTATTCTCAAACGAAGGAAAACATGTGTTTAGAAATGAGGTTACCTCTAAATTTAATTGTCGTCCACGAGCTCTTGTGATTGTATCTATAGTAGATGGAGGAGCATTGTGTGTATCTAATGAATGAATGTACTCATCAAAGTACAGAATGATTTACAGAATAAAAGGAACATCCCAATAAAAGTAATAATATTATAACATCCTGGCAAGAGTAAGCTTGAGTACAAATATTTCACTGAGTTCCCATTCAAGGGTGATTACAGAATAAAAGGAATACTAAATGATAGAGTGTTTCTCTGGAGTACAGAATCATTCACTGAAGTCTTAAACTGTATTACTAGAGGTTGTACTATTTCACTGAAGTACACATAATTCTCTGTAAAAATTGAAGCTACCTAATTACTGTCTACAGCCTTAAACGCATCAGCCAAGTCTTGTGTTCCACCAAGTGCATCAGCCTTTAACACGTCATCCAAGTCTTCTATGTTCCACCAAGTTCGCATCCAAGGGCTGCAGCAGGAGGCTGCATCAAAGAATACAACATTAGTGACCTGGAGCAGCCGGAGGCTACATCAAAGAATACAGCAGTAGAAGAATTATGAAAACATTTATTCCTCAATATGAGCAATTGCTTCATTGACCAATGCATTATCACAATTGAGTTGTATTGGGATCCAACCTTGCCCTTCCAACATCTTTTTTCTTATGTGTGGGATATTGTAGTTATTTCCGCCACGAACTTTCAATATTTCCTTCATGCACCCGTGGAGGGTCAAGAAAATTCTATTTGCTTTCGATGGTGAATAATCTTTAAAGGCCTGTTCAAAATGCAGTTTTATTATTAGATGCCAAGTTGTTTTCTTAACAAATGTCATGTCGTTTTTCTATTCAGAACATAGATCTAATGGTACAAGTAAATATAAATAGCACTGAACCATAAGGTCAGAATTACCTTTTGGACTGCTGCTACAAGTTCTTCTGTAATTTTTGCACTGGTCTGATATTGCATGGACTGTATTGGACTGAAAAAACCTAGATCTAACACATTCAAATCTGGAGAATTCAGTGGCTGTGATATTAATCTAATATCAAATCCATCTTGCTTGGCAGCTTCACAAAAGAGTGCATCATCCGAACTGACGTGTGATGGTGCATTGTCCTATTGTATGAATATAGGCTTATTGGCGTCTTCTCGTGGTCATTTTGAATGGATAGCTGGCAGCACCTTCTGAATTAAGAACTCTCGGCTAACACCCATCTTAATTTGATCCGTAAGTTTAATCTCAATGGTCCCTGCCCTTCTATTTTTACTCGACCTTTTAGCTGCTTAATAAGTTACAAATGGGAAGCATCCTATTTTTCCATCAAAAGTACAATTTGCTTGAGAGTCGTACCTTGGACGAGCATATGCACACAGAATCATAAGCTTAGGAATGAAATTTCTATACTTGCATGTTCTGGTCAGTTGTTCTTCATCTGGAGCCTTATAGTACCTTTCCATATTATGAGTAATATTAAACCACTTCTCATGAATGACGACAAAATCGAAGAGGCTTTTAAAGATGGGATCATGAGGTACACTCCTGGGATCTAGCATTGATATACACCACTAGAGACGCTCTTTCTTAGTTATGTCTGTCAAGAATGGCTTTAAGGAGTTTGAGACACACTCAATTGTACCTTCCCTCTTCATGTTATGGAGTTTGCTTTTGCTGACTTCCAGATGTTTGGACACATCCTCAAGTGTGGTGCAACTTGAAATAGGCAGTGCACGAAGCTTTGAAAGGTCCACTTCCTTCTTACGGCCTCCCTTTGATTTCTTACTCGAAACATCAACGACATCCCTTGGCCTAGGAATCATTTTCCTTCTTTCCAAATACGTTGAACTATTTTAATGTGCGCTGAGAATGCTGCTGAAGCTTCTCCTGTTTCGTGCCTCTTCAACTCACCATTTTTCGATCTAGCAAGCAAGAACTCAGAGATAGCTTTTCTTGTAACATCAGGAGTTTCTTTTCGATGTGAATTCTCTTGAGTAGGTGGCAAGTGTTGCTGCATATTGGCACTCAGATTCTCCTGTTCCTCTGCATCTGCATTCATGTCAATGTCACTGCATTCAAGTTGCAAGTGGGGCGGGTGTCGTTGCACCCGCGAGCCGCATTGTTAGCTGCAAATCAAGTTTGCAGGTTTCGCGGGAACTCGCGAACCACATCGTTTGATATAGAGAAAATATGCGGTCATTGTGGAAACCCAATAACTTATCCACTCAACACACAATTTACCACTCTATTATTACATATACACTTAATTCAAAAATATTAATAACTTTAAAGTTATGATTTTTTTACTTGTTCTTGTGAGTTTAAAGTTGGACCCTAGAATTAAAACCTCACGTTCACACTAAAATTTGAACGAATTTGACTAAAATTTGTTGGAGAATATTGTAAATAATAGCAAGCAACTTTTTGCAAATTTGAAAATTTGTATAAGTAGAACAAACATAATAAAGTGACAGACTTTTGCGAGTTGTTGCAGACGTACCTGCTTGTCCAGTGGGCTTTGTGGGGGGATCATTGTTAAGCCACGAAGAATATATCATTGATCTGCAAGAGCCACTAACATAAATTTTGCGGGACGGATATGCAGGTTTGCGATATACCCGCCCCACTTGCAACTTGACGCTGCATAGTGGTACATTCAGATCAATCTCTGTTGACTCTCTTCGACTTCCACTTATTATACCTGAACTTGATGCAAGTTAACTTGATGATGGGGACCTCACCCACAGATGCAAACTTGGTGAAAGAACCATTGTGATCAAAGGTGATCTGAAAACATCCATGTTCAAGCAAGGTGATTTTCTTTTCCTGCTCCTTTGTCTTTCTTGCATAGTTCTAGAGGAAAAATCATGACACAATAATCAGCAGGAGTAAAATAGTGAGCTAAAATAGCATTATAAAAGGGTTGATACTTCTGGTGTTGATCACAAGAGGAGCTCAACAATATCTGAAGATGAAATTCTGCTCAACAACAATTGTAACGATATTAAATCTAGAAATGAAGTTGGTCTGGAAGATGAGAATTCTGGACCACTGAAGAAGCAAGCCTCTGTGGCGACAAGATATGAGGCATTTCAATAATGGTGTTAACAAAATTGATTCTTGTATGCAAAAGTAGCTTAAAAAATTTATGTGCAAGTCAATGAACATGGTACAAAAAAAGATTTACAGTTTAATTGTTAAATAGAAGCTCACAACTAGTTTAAGAGTGATACTATCTTATCATGAATTTACAGATTACTTATGCTCTGGAAAACACAAAGGGATGAAGATATTGGGCAAAAACCGTTAGATGTTAAAAAAGACTGAGAAAGCTCTTCGATGTGAGCTTTTGTTTTCAATGCCAATGGAATAGCACAGAACCATGCATTACTGTACAGAGCCACCATAACAATATGCCAATTGACCTTTCCTTTTCAATGTCAATGGAATGGCTTCTCAGTTTCCCCATCAATTTTTTATTAAATTGTAGATGATCAAAACATACTGTAGCATGTAGCATCCTACTCAAATGATTCTCAAATGCAAGAACAAAAAAATGATTCTTAACATACAATACTTGATTAATAATCAACACATGATTCTCAAATGCAGGAACAAAAAATGTTTCTATTGGAGTCCTTAGTTATATGGAATTTACTCCTACCATGTTACAGTACATGGGCAAGATTATACCCTCATGTTTATTTCCCTCTCAAATTCATGCTCAATAGTTCAAATTGAACAAGACAATTCATCGAACATATAGTGGATGAGGGTGAGGTTTCAGGCACAAACCTAGGAGCAGGCACAGATAAAGTTGATGGCCTGCACAATGATGCAGTGATGCTAACTGATGGAGACAAGGCCGCATGAGCTGGAGTAATGATGGTGACGCCGGTGGCCAGGTCGAGGTAGTCCTGCCCCCTTGTTCAATCTTGCGCCTGAGAAGATGGTCGTGTGAGGAAAGGATATCTCGTGACTGGAGTGAGGAGCTGACTCTCCATCGATGAGTGCGTCAGGGAGCACGGCGGAGCGGCGCGTCTGGGAGACAGGCCTCACGGCGCGAGCTGGAAGGTGGGATGCAGAGTGGGCGAGGGAGGCACGGCAGGGAAGGGCGTGCCAGGGAGGGCGGTGGGTAGCACAGAGCGCCAGGAAGCTGCGGCGGAGAGGCGCACCAAGGAGGGCGGCGGGTCGCACGACACGCCGGGGAGCAGCGGCACACTGCTTTGAACCGAAGGGCAAATTCGTCGATTCAACATATTCTTAATCTTTCCAAAACTGTCGGAAGCGACATTAAAAAAAGGGAGGGAGTACAATGGTGCCCCCTTAACACGTGTGAGGGCACAAAATCCAACACAATATTCTCTCTGTTTTTAAATTGATTTTTATAATAATTTTTAATTATTTATTTTATTAAAAAATTTTAATAAATTTTTAATAAATTTATTATTAAAGTTATTTAAATTATAACTTAAAATTTTACACATTCGAATAAGTTTTTTTTAAATAAAATGAATAGTTACAAAACGGACGGAATAGCAAACACCCACCCGTGAAGCACGTGAGGAGCGCATTTGCCATCCCCGGACCACCGATCCTCTGTCTGTGCGTAGCCGTCCGAGACATAGTTGGGTACCGATGACCACCTCCCGTCCCCTAGGATCTGAAGGAGTTCAGGCAGGCGGGCATGGGTAGTCCTCGCAAGGCATACAACATGGGAGTTTTTTTAACATACTCTAAACTTTCACTGATTTTTTTTAATATATAACTGGAGGAAAAAATGGTTTGCCAGCGCCAAGGTCCATGGTGCCGAGCTTGTACTTAGGCCTCCTATCCAACGCAGATTTTTTTTTTGTTTTTTGTATTTTTCATGTAAAATTGAACTAATTTCTGTAAAATTTCTGATAAATTTCTACATTTCAAAAGAGGCCTAATAAGCAACATCAAAGTCTTTTAGCACGGACATCTTGTTCATGTTTAAATATTGAAATATGAACCTTTGCACCAGGAATACGAGCGTGAGTTACATGCCACTAAACTTGGCTCCAACACTACTGGGTGAAAACTAAGATTAGTTTTTTTAAAAGGTTCCTAAGTTGAGAATGTTTCACCGCTACTACAAAAAGACCCTTCAATGTCGGGTCATAAGATTCTGCAGTGTCAGTCAAATTGTGTGACACTTCTCGTACGACACTGCTGTAAACGGTAATCAATGTCGGTCCGTAGAAACCAACACTGAATCAAATTATCAGTGTCGGTCAAATGACATCATCCAGCCAACACTGATAGCAGCGTCTTCAGTGTCGGTCAGGATGACGACAGCGTGACCGACACTAGCAATAACAACATCAGTGTCGGCCGATATGATATCATCTGACCGACACTAGTAACAATAACAGCAATGTCGGACGACATGATATCATCTAACCGACACTGCTATTAGTTACACCAGTGTCGCTTTCTTGATGCCATATGACCAACACTGCCATTTCCAGTCGTTTCGGTTACGTTGACATCATGCAACCGACACTGCTCTCACTACTAACAGTGTCGGTCTCAAAGATGTCAATTTTGTCGACATTGTTTACAGGACTCTCATATCATATATTATGACGTCATGTGGCCAACACTACTTTTTGGATTAGGGGTGTCAGTTTTTGTGATGTCACATAACCGACACTTTTATATATTTGAATAAGAGCCATCTGAATAACACAAATCAAATGCAAATAACATATTAATAAAATATGTTGACAGAGATAATGTATTCAGAAAGTGAATGTTTAAGGTCACATATGTACAAGTTCATCCAATGCAGCAGCTTAATTTACAGATATACATGAGTATACATACTTCACATTGAACTAACAACTAAAATTTCATTTGCTCGGCCAACTCCAGTCTTGTTTATTAATTTTCTTCTGCCTAGCCTCAAAGTTTTGCCGAATTAGTTCAGAATTGTTATATTTCCCGCACCAATAAGAAAGTTCTTCATGTCTTGTCACATCACCTAATGGGTCAAAATATTTACCCATTGGATGAATAAACTCATGCATCATAAAGCGGATCATCCGAGATGCAATATCATAGAGTGTGACTTCATCATATTGGCTTCCTTGTATTTGCAGCTACTTGTCTGGCTGCCAATATTAAGAACATAATTAGTATTTACTAAAATACAAATATCAATACAGTGTGAAAATGCATATAACAATATTACTAAAACTGCAAGTACTTACATTTTTTTATACATAATCTTACTTGGGCAATGTCATGTATTTTTCAGAGCTAGCTTCTATATATTTGCACACATAGTAGCCACAATGCACACTGCCAGGAGCCTGTTTTGCACATTTTGGGAACAAAATAGAAAGGTTAAAAGTCTCAAAGATATATACAAAAATATAGTGATATAGATTATTGAATTATGGTGTAGTAGTACCAAAAAATGTGTTTTGTACGATAATTTTTCTTTCCGTTTTGGATGGTATTTTCCTCCAAGCTTGATGTTGAACCGGTAAGCGTTGTCATCGATAAGAAATATTGTGCCATGATTATGAATATCAAATCATTAAAGAATTAAAATGATATTAGATGTCATTACGCATCAAGGATTTTCAAGAAATCGTTGTAGGTGCTCTTCTCACGATCAAAGGAGTCAAATACCCAAGTCTTCCCTAATTTTGGATATATTATGAAAGCAATTCAATGATCGCTATAACAAAAGCACACTTAATCATGTTAGTGTTTGAATTTATTAGTCAAAAGTAGGGTTAAGTAAGTGATAGAGGAAAGCATACTCACTCAAAGTTATAAAGAGCCATAATGCACTCCCTGTCTCGCTAATTGTGCATGCCTTACCTATGTAGGCTGCTACAGCATTCCTATCATTTTCGACCATCAAATTATGGTACGCCTTTTGGTCATTCTTCCTCTTGCCCTTCAAGTCAGGGTGGTCCATAGAGACGTTGATCGCTGATTGTCTTATTGCTGTTGGATTAAGGTACCCGACTTTCTTATCCACACCACAGTGAAAGCATATTCTAAAAACATGAACAATATATAATCAATTATGGTGTTAATTTATAGTATGACTAATTATAAGGTTATTATTGTTGGAAACACTTACAAGCACCATACGGTTATGAGAGTGGCATCCAATCTCTGAAGTCGATAGAGGGCATGTATGTCTTTAAATGGCACATTTAGATCCACTAGCACAGTGCTAAAAAGTTCCTCAGGAATCTTAGCTTGAATACACTGAACACCTTTAGAACATGCTTGTAAGTACCACCCGTGAAATCTACGCATCATCCAGTCCATCTCATTGAACATACGGCTCAGTAATAGTGGCCTGCCATGTTCGAACTCAGAAAAATCATCCTCTGTAAGATCCCAAGATCCTTCAGGAAGACCCTCGGGCACCAGAGGCGTGTGCTCCACCAGTTCTTTTTTCTCATAGGTGTATGGTTCTTTTATAACCTTGAGGAACGTTTGAACTGTAAAAGAAAATATTAATGTGTGTTCTACACTTTAGCGGTTAACATACTAATTTATAGAAGGTGTTGACCTATACTCTTGCTAGATGTTGAGTCCGTAGCACGTATTGGTTGAGGTGTAGGGAGGTCATCAATAGCCTTCTCAGCAACACCCTCATCCTCATGTGTCTCGAGAGACGGAGGGGGTCCATGATAAGCCCCTCAGCAGTAGCAACCTTATGCTCATGTCTCTCGGGAGGCGGAGGGGGGGGGCTCATGAGAGACCCCTCAGCAACAGCAGCCTCATCCTCATGTCTCTCAGGAGGCAGAGAGGGTCTATGATAGGCTCCTCAGCACTATCACCTTCGTTCTCATGTCTCTCGGGAGACGGGGGGGGGGGCATGAGAGGCCCCTCAGCACCAGCACCTTTATTCTCTTGTGTTGGAGAAGACCGAGGTGAAAGTGCTGGAGTAGGTCGAGACATTGGTGTCGTTTCAACCGCAGATTGCAAAACAATGTCTTGTCGATGCCAAAAGACGAAATTATTAACGGCATCTCCTGCCAGAGTGTCAATCCCCTCTTCCTCATCAGGATAATCGAGACCAAAATCAAGATACTTGTCATCTACTATCTTGATTAGTTACACCTTGCCACACTTTGGTGGAATAGATACAGTATGAAATGTATAACCAGGCATTGCAATGCCTTCTGCAACCTTTGATGCTCTTTTTTCTGTCAAGAGCCATATTCGATGAGCAAGGAGTATTCTCGATTATATCATCCACTGGATACTTAGTGGCCGGTTCAGGCGCGGACTCATGGCTACTTCGAGGCAGGTTTTCAGTAGTTGGAGTAGTCTCGATGTTGTCATTGACACTGATTCGAACATCCGGTACAGGAAATGGTCGGACGAAATGTGGATTTTCTTTTAGAAATTGGAAGAAGTTTTCTTTCCACTTCTCGTGTTCATCATCCTTGTTGGGTGGATCACTCTTCTTGTAGCTGCTCGCGTCGTTCGAGAACCCTAATTTCCACGCAGCCATTGAAGAGACGGCTCGTGTACAACCTCGATGTTCCTCGTTTCTAAGGGCAACAGTAAGCTGGTCTCTTTCTCTCTTTGGCTTAAAGGTGCCTTCCTTCTCTTTTGCAGCTAGCTCCTTAGCTTTTTATACAACTTCACTAATATATGAGCTTTTAGGAATCAATTGCCCATCATCGGTTGACTTGGATTGACCCAAGACCCAGTTTCAAGTGCGTTCACTACATCCTTCTAGTGGGTCTGGTATCCCAGCTTCTTGATCCTGTTGTTCTTTTAGCTCCACTTTTTGATTTTAACTGCATATCCACCTGGACTGAGATTAGGACGCATCTTATTCTTTTATTCAGTTCCTTAAAAGACTCTCTGCTCTTTAAAGCATTTTCAGATGTTATCTTCTCAACAAATGCTTTCCAATCATCAGGTGTGATGAAATCGAACTTGTTGAATGGTGTCAGACCCTTTCGAACATATTCCTTATTAAGGTTCGTCCTAAATGTCCAAAGGCATCTTCCTATTGTGTAGAGAGAAACCTTTTTTGCACGGTCAAAGGCAATCTATGGGGAAAAGGTACTTTGCGCACAAGTTGTCCCACAATTTATTCTTTTTTTCTTTCGGGACACTATGCCAATGATGAAATGTAATCCTAACTTTTTCTCTTACTAAGACACCACAATCATTACTTCATTTTGCGTTAATTCCTTCTGGCTCCACAGGCGCACCACATTGGTCGACAGCTTCTACAGCAAAAATTACAGCATGTAGCTTGTTGGCTTTTCTGGAACCACTCTTTCATGTCTTGTGTGAAGTGGATGATGTGGGGGCGGTCGTGTCCTTAGTCGGCAGTGTCGCTTCTTTTTCATCAGTGAAATTAAGTTGTCTAGTGCTTCGAGCGGGAATATGCTACGAATGATAGAGTTATATAAGGCATTTCCATTTGAGTTAGAATGAGCAGTGTTAATTTGACTATCAAATACCTCATCGGTTGAATTGTAATCGGGGACTTCTTGCAGCAGGCGTTGCCTTTTTGTGCACAGAGGATAGGGAGGGGAAGGTTCCTCAAAAGATGAGCTACTTGAGCTTTTGGGAGAAGAAGCCACAGGTGTCGATGCACCAACTTCCTCCATTGTAGAGATTGTGTACTAAAAAATAAAAAAAAATATATTATTGTATCTGAATAGATATTGAAAAGAAGAGGGTACATGTATCATATATATTAGAGTCGATCATAGTAGTGTCGGTCAAAGATGATGTCAGTAATACCGACACTATACGGCAACAGTGTCGATCGCTGACGTCATCGAACCGATGTTGTTATTCACACATCAATTTCACAAGATTCGCACAGGAATTTCACAGGAATCACATCAAATTCACAGCAGAAACATATGAATCAGCAATTTTACCTTTCTGTCAAAGAAGGTCTTACAATATATCCATAAACTAAACAATAATATGTATATATATCAAAAATGTCATATAGCATTTCGAAGTCACAAGAATTGAGAGGAACAATGGTGGTAGGGGATGCGACTTACAGTTTGCAAATTGCTGGAATGGTGGACGGGAGACGGCTTACCGAGAAAGAATGGGTGCGGGTACTTACATTAAGGTTCCGGAGTGGGTGCGAAAGAGAGGAGACGACGACCGGGAGACCGGAGCCGTAGCAGGAAACGCGGTGGGTGCCGAGGTCGGAGGCGAACGCGCATCCGAATGTAGGAGGATGACGTGCAGCAGTGACCGGTGCCAGAGCCAAAGAGGACGATCGACTAGTCGCAGCCGGTGCCGAAGTAGCAGCGACGGGAGCGGCGGCAGCAGGTTTAGGGTTCGCGATAATTTCGATAGCGTAACGGCGTCGCGCGCGAAATAAAAAGGCCACCACATTTAGCGTGGAACGAAGCGACAAGGCCTGCTTATATAGTAAGAGTAACAATGTCCGACACCATGACGTCACGGTGACTGACACTACAAAAACTGCATATAAGATTAACAATTTATTTATTGTTTATTTCTCAACGTATATAATGAATTTTGATATACAATTTGATTTTACTAAATTGCGTTGTGTAAGTAATGTGTCAAATTTTTGTTTGAGAGTCTTTTCATGAAATTTTTAGTTCAAATGAGACTATAGGTTACCAATCATACGACACTATACGTTATGAGTAAAAGAAAATGTTGAATGTAGATCGAAAGTGATTACAAAATTTATAAAAAAAATGTTCTAATAATAAAATAGTAATGTTTATCACCTAGAAAATATTGTACAAGATAATGAAACATTTGGCGCGTAAAAAAGTTTGAAATAATTTAAGTTATGTTTGCTGAGTGACGTTGTAATTTCGGTCAAGCCAACCGAAACTACAAAACTAAAAGATTGACACTGTTGTCTTTGAAATGTCGGTCACTGCTGATTTCAGTGTGCCCGACACTATTAACAAGTTTAACAATTTTTTAATGCTTTTTCTCGACGTATATAATGAATTTTGATCTACGATTTGATTTTACTAAATTGCATTGTGTAAGTAACCTGTCAAATTTCTGTTTGAAATTTTTTGAGTCTTTTCATAAAATTTTTAGTTCAAATGGAACTATAGGTTACCAATCATATGGCATTATACGTTATAAGTACAAGAAAATGTTGAATGTAGGTTGAAAGTGATTACAAAATTTATAAAAAAATATGTTCTAAAATGAAATAAGAATGCTTATCATCTACTAGAAAACATTGTACAAAATAATGGAACTTTTCGTGCTTAAAAACATTGAAATGTTTGAAGTTATGTTGTAATTTCGGTGTGGCAGCTACCGACACTGGTTGTAACTCACCGACACTGTTGTCCTTGAAATTTCGGTTATTGGTGATGTCAAGCCGACCGACACTACTAACTAAACCCTAGTCATTCTCGTCTATATACATGTATCCCGCCCCCTTGCTTCTCAACCGTCAGCACAACACCGCCCGTCAGCCGTCGCACGCTGCCTCTCCTGTCATGCCGCTCCTCCTCCTGTCACACCGCGTGTATGGTTCTTCTTTGGTTGTTACTTATGATGCCCAGTCGCGCACGGGTAGCCTGGTGAGCATATACAAATTTTGTATTTCGCTTGTTGGATCTATTTGCAATATCATTTGTTTACCGGATCTGTTATTCTCATTTGATGCAGGTTTGTTAGATCAAGTTATTAGGGTTTATGGCAGTGGGTTCAGGACTCATTCTTAAGTTTGGTGTCCTGTAATCTCTGTCAACAGGGTTGACATAGCTTGGAACGGCAGGGGCCACGTGTATTTGCTACTCAACGGCAGCGACATTCACGGAAGCTGATACCCGTCACTCGTCTAGACTCTCGGTGCCACTAGAAGGATCTAACTGGACCGTCGCTCAGTGGAAACTGGAGCGTCGGAAGGTGAATCATTCAGTGGCAACTGGACCATCACCCCAAGGGCTATAAAAGGGGTTGCAACCATCTTTCGAACCATCTTCATTCTCGTGTTCTTCATCTCATCTCTTTCGAACCATCTTTTGAACCATCTTCATCTTCGTCTCCAATGGCGTCCCAGAGAGTGCAGGAGCTTGAGAGTCAGCTTCAGGAGTCGGAGGCACGACTCGTCAAGCTTTGTCAAGATCTTGACGATATGCGGGTGTCCCTTCGGCTTCAAACCGACATGGCATCGGACATCTTCAAGAAGATGAACGGTGCTGTGATGAATCTGAATCTAGGTCGTCTGGAGCCCACTTCCTCCATGCCATAGCTCCTCTGGAAGGGATGCTGAGTCCCTGAGAAGATGGAGTCGGAGCGTCGTGACCTGGCGCGGACAGTTGCGGACCGCATACTGTCTGTAGTAAAGGTATGCCAGCCTGACTTCCCCTTCGACACCTTAGTTCAGCTGGCGTCCCATCACGACGCGGCGACCAGAGACGCAGAGGCGACCATCAAACGCTTCTCCACCGAGGTGGCCAATGCAGCTGTTCAAGAGGAGGAGGAGGAAGAGGATTTCGACATGGATGAGTGGGACATGGAAGACTAGTTATTATAAGTAGTAGTAGTAATTTTATAATTTTATAAATATTATGTTTACAAGATATGTAAATTTATAAATATTATTAGTAGAAGTTTAAAGTGTAATCCTGGCTGCAAAGTCGGTTTGTCGTTTTAATATCGATTTCTGCTGACGTAATACGTGACCGACACTATTGCCTCGTCGTAATATCAGTTTCCACTTATGTCATACAAAAGTGACACTATAACTCATTGTAATGTCAGTTTTCGCTGATGTCATACCCGTCTGACACTATTACTTGACGTAACTTTAGTCTCACCTCGACTATACTTGGTAGTATCTACCAACTTATAAGCTCTGGCTGTCTGTACGTAGATGTGGAAGCGTGTAAACTGTATGGCAGGTTGGCACTTGAGGTTGCGCATAACCTGTGTAATCTCCGGTGCGAACCTGGTCAAATCGTTGAACATTCTTCTTTTTTTGATTATATAATAGAAATAAGTTACGTAAAATTATATTAGATATTCTGTCATTTTATAAATAATAATAATAAAAGTTAAATATTATAAGAGTCTTACAGGTTCTGTAATTTTATAAAAAAATTTCGGCAAGCTAAATATAAAAAGAGAGTACATGTATATAGACAGGTTCTTTAATTTAATAAATATTTTGGAAGAGAGGGAGTATTTTGGAACGGAGGTAATACAATGGTAACATTTATATCGGTTTCTGCTGATGTCATACTTGACCGACACTATTACTCATTGTATTTTAGTCCCATCTCGCCTATTCTTACAAGTGTCGACCTATTTATAAGATCTGACATTCTGTCTGTGTCGAGGGATTATGTAAACTCCAGAATGTACAGTGCACGGCCAGTAATGTGCAGTCTAGACATATTGTTGTACTTTTTTTTTCATTATATACAATATATGAGATAGCTGTGTTGTCCTGACCTACGGCATCAAAAACTGACACTGCTAAAAAATACTAGTTTCGGTTATTCTTGACGTCAGCACGACCGACACGGATTTGTTAATTATCAGTGTCGGTTTTTGTTAGATCATGTCTGTCTGATACTTTAGTGTTCTTTCCTACTGTCAGATGTGAATGAAGTAAACAATAACTGACACTGGTGTCGTGTTCTGTAGTATCGATTGCTCGTGACGTCTACTGGTACCGACACTATTGAGTAATGTTAGTCATTAGTGTTGTTTTGTAGGATGATGTCACTTGGATCCGACACTGTTGCGGTCACAACAATGTCGGGTCGTAACGTTGAAGGCCAGCGGGACTTGTTAGTGTCGGCTGTTACGTTCGACCGACGTTGTTATAATTTTTTGAGTGACACCGTAGTCTCGTGTTTTGTAGTAGTGCACAAAGGATCAAAATATGTGAATAAAACACAACCTAATGGTGTCAGTGGCATCGCAGTGCGTGATGAGGGGTAGGCAGATGAGCCCTCACCACCTGAGCTGTTGGATGTAATAGAACATCTGTGATCTGCATTCTATTCTTTTTTTGGGGGGGGGGGGGGGGGG